>CM044105.1:18194965-18364902 GCA_024174645.1 Lemna minuta
TAAATATCCCCCCTTCTCTTGTTAATAAAATAATCTTGTTCTTGTGCAATTCTCTCTCTTTGCTGGTGCAACTATCCTTTCTCTCTCTAGAGCTCTCTCTCTCTACAAATTCAACACATACCAAACGGCAACGTTCTAAGATGAGCGGGTCCTCTAGTACCTCCTGGGCCTGAAGGAGTCGGTAGGCAGCCCGGGCAGAGAACCGGGAGCTGCTCCACACCCACATGTCCGGAGCAACCTCCACCAGGAGACAATCACCAAGAAGCTCCTGGAGCCTAAGTAGCTCAGCCACCCGCTGGTTTGTCAATGCCGCGAGCAACGTCGGAATCCAAGCATCGTGCCAAGCTCACCGCACAGAACCCCGCGGCTACGTGGATAATCTATAAAGGCGAGGGAACGCCCCGCACGGACGCCCATGTCCCGACCAGTCATCTTGCCAGAATCATAAGGTCTCTTCATTCCCTAGCTGAGGGCGAAAGAACCTCTGGACTATCGAGAAGCACCGCCTCACACTCGACATGAAAGCAGAGTCCCCACGCGTTGAGTTCTGCCAAATGTCCCAGTCTAGCAGGAGTCTGTACCCGTCTCGCAGCACCACAGATACTCAGTCATCTAACGGTTGCATCAGCCGACACACCCACTTGGTCAACAGGGCCATGTTGGTATGCAAGAGATTTTGTATGCCTAGCCCGCCTTGTGACGTAGGCCGACACACGGTCTTCCACACAACAAGCACTACCCCTCGTGTCTCCTCGGGCTGGGGACCTCTTCAAAAAAAACTCCGAATGATTTTCTCGAGATCTCTCCTGACCCCGGCCGGCATCCTGAAAATCGACATATAGTAGATGAGTATAGCAGCCAGGACCGTCTTCAATAGAACCAGGTGTCCCCTACACGAAAGGAGGCGTGCCCGCCAACCTCCGAGGCACGTCTCTACCTTCTCAATCACCGGATGCTAATCCTAGATACGGAGCCAACGATCGACTAGCGGCACCCCTAAGTACCGGATCGGGAGGCCTACAATGGGCGTTGCCAAGGTCAAGGCACAGCCAGCCAGCTCCTCCGCGGATAAACCAAACCCAACTAGGGTGGACTTGGCCCAGTTCAAACAAAGGCCAGAGAAATCCGAGAAAATATCCAGCATGGTTGATAGAGTATGTGATGCTGCCGTGGATCCCTAGATGAAGAAGATCGTATCATCGGCATATTGCAGCAGGGGTATGCCACCAGGGACACTGGCCGATTGGAATCCAATGAGGGGACCATGCAAGCACACTTGCGATGTACAGACTGCGAAAGCGTCCACTGTTAAAATGAATAATAAGGGGGCCAAAGGGCATCCCTGCCGGATGCCACGCTGTGGGTGGATCCAGCCCCCTTGCGGCAGACCATTGACCAAAACGACGAAGGAGGAGGTCGTCACACACTTCTTCACCCACCGCACCCATGTCTCCGAGAATCCCCAACGCCGAAAGACGTTCCAGAGAAAACGTCAATCAATAGAGTCATAGGCCTTGGCAAAATCCGCCTTCCATATAAAACCGATGGTGCCATCCCGACGCCATGCGGCTACTATCTCCTCTGTCACCACAATACTGTCTGCCATATGCCGGCCTGGAATGAAGGCAGATTGGAATTGGCTAATCAACGATGAAAGTACCCCTCGGAGTCGATTAGCCAACACCTTTACGAAAATCAGGTATAGGGAGTTGGACAGTGAAATCGGTCGGAAGTCATCGATCTGCTCTGCCCCGTGGACCTTCGGAAGAAGCACGATGTATGCTTTGTTGAGCCGGTCCATC
The DNA here is from genome assembly GCA_024174645.1 of Lemna minuta. Classification (NCBI taxonomy): domain Eukaryota; kingdom Viridiplantae; phylum Streptophyta; class Magnoliopsida; order Alismatales; family Araceae; genus Lemna; species Lemna minuta. The sequence goes on from CM044105.1 coordinate 18,196,768, forward strand.
TGGCACCGCCCCTCCCTAAATTCCTCAAGCACCTCCATGACCTCGTGTCCCAACAGTCTTTGTAGAAAAACACTGGGATGTCGTCTGGTCCAGGGGCCCCTTTGCTGTTTAGCCCTCTCACTGCCGCTTTCACTTCATCTTCATAAAACGGGCGGATTAGCTGCTACTCCTGACTCGGATCAAGAATCGAGGCACCGGTAGCCCGCCACCGCCATCGATTAGCCGGTCCCCGGCGGTAGAAAACCCAAAAATGCTCCACAAAGGCCTGACCAATTGTTGCCTGGTCGATAGCCACTCGATCTCCAAAATGAAGTCGACGAATGCCGTTGAGTCGGCGGCGCCCGTTCGCGACTTGATGGAGAAAACGAGTGTTAGCGTCCCCGGCCGCCAGCCAGATTGGGCGTGATCGTTGGCGCCAATCCATCTCAATTCTTAGATCCGCCACCTCCTCCCATCACATTTTCCGCTCCCTAGTCTCTTCGATCGTGAGAGGTCTCAGGTCTTCAATCGCATCAAGCGTCTGAACCCGTGCTAGACCATTGTCCCGATTTTGAGTCCGAGATGTCTGGATCTACCGCCGGAAAGTGAAGAGATGGTGGCACAAATCCTTCAACTTGGTGATAAGTCGGGTTGAGGCCGAGCCGAAAGTAAGATGCAACTGCCACCACTCTGTTATGTCTTTTTTAAAACCTCCATCCCGCAGCCACGACCGGTCCATTTTGAAATAAGTCGGCCGGCAAGGACCCACTTTTGCAGACAACGAGATGGGCATGTGGTCTGATAGCGAAAGAAATGACTAACGAATGTCTTTATTATCAACCATACCCAATCTTGAGGCACATACTGGTAGGCATGCTTTCCTGCTAGAAGTGTCCTAGAATTCTTCCCTCTGCTAGATTAATTCTAGTACTATTCATGTATGAGATTTAAAGAGGAACCATAGCACAATCTTACATTCAATAAATGCGACTTAAGATGTTTCAACGAAGTGGAAAAAGTGAAGACTGAACCGGACTAAATTTCCCCAAAGTCACAGAGGCTGGACTGAGCTAGGTCTTACGAGAGAATTCTGATGAACTAAACATAAGACTTCAAGAAATAGAAAACTTACAAGGTAATTGGCCCAAATATTTGGCAAAATACACAACCATTTCACTAAGCTTCAAACTTGTCCCCCATATAAGTAAATACAGTTTTCAGATTTTGGGCATAAAGACACCTCAATTTAGTGCTGTGATAAGAAGCTTTCTATGATATCCAGTAAATGATTAGTGATCTCAATCAGGTAACTTAAACAACACTTTCCTAGATTTTCATGCGCCATTGCAATGTTCTTGGCGCACCAGAGTAACAAGATTCAACAAGGTGCGTTACTTTAAAAGAGATTATTAATGCGCTTCAGTCTGGACAAGAGCCAAGGTGCGAAAATTTTAGCTCAATAGGCTGGCCAATGGAAACCAGAAATTAATGCTGCCAAATGCCAGCTTCAATGACATCAACTAAAGCCATATGCAACCGATGTCATAAGGGTTTTACCTCAGTCTATCTTCCAGACTTCTCTCCGACATGAAATACACTAATATCTAACCTCATTGACACCTCTCTGTGGTTACCCCATCCTCTATTTCAATGAATTTCTAGTTCTTCATCCAATGCTTCAGATAAGACTCCAAACTAGATTGAAGGCTAATGCATAGTGAAGTCTCATTAGAGGGAAGTAGTGGGGGCATTCTTGTCTTGAACCTCTAATGTCTTGTATGGAGGCAGAAAATAGGGATAGGAGAGGAAATTCCTTTTTTAATGGGTCAAGAGCTGGATCTTGTGGTGCAGCGGAAAGGAAATTCCACTCAAAGTGCACTCCCACAGGATCAATGATGCAGTTCCATCTGACCTCACTGTCAGTTTGTCAAGATAAAATCAAGGTTTCTATCAGCTTAACCCCATGAACTTATTATTATGGTACCAGATGATTCCGTTGAAAGTTATGATATGTGAAGAAAAATCATTTACCGTAAATGATGACGGGGCATCAGCAATTTGAAAAGCAAGGTCACTGACGTCAAGTTGACCATGAATGTCAGGAAAAGTCTCCCCCCGCGACATGCATATGTGGACCTAAAATAGAACGATGGACATGGTTAGCTACAAGCAAGAAAACAGAATGAGTGGATTGGCGATCTTATAAAATCCAGCATAAACATTCAAAGACTTCGTCACCAAGCAACACTCTTTCATGAAGATCTTCATCTTTGATCCATGGTCATTAAACATGAAGTATCATTGACATTAGGTCAGATTCTACAGATCCCGAATCAAACAGAGGACCACACCAAATTTTGGTTACCCAGAAGGTAAAGAACAGAGTAGCACCTCCCCAGTTGCCTTCCCTCTGAACCACTTCAGTGGAATATCAAGAATCCTCTCAAAAAGCTGCATAAAAAATGTTTTGAAAATTCTTAAACTGACATTGTACTATCTAGAAAATTGAGTAAAAGATGTATTACCGGAGCAAAAAGATTATCAATCTTTAAATTGGCATGCCAGTTCTGTTCGATTGTATCGACAAATATGTCAGCAGACAGTTGACCCCCATCTCTAGACATAAGATCAGATCTCCATTCCATACAGTTACCACTAAGTTGTAGATGCACACGACTGTAGTGATTTTGAAATTTCACATGGCCGTCAACATACTCCATTTCTCTTTATAAAAAAAATAAAAGAACAAATTAGAAGTAATCTGATTTGAATCGGACGATAAAATAGTCACTCAATTTTCTATTCAGAATTGGTAACTCAACCATAAGAGTTGACAAGGAATCAACAAAAATGATATCTCGGTTAGTGAGTTCATCAGAAACCATGAGAACTCAAGCTAAAATTCAGTAAAATGATTTACAGATATATGAGATTTGGCACACGAGAATAGAGATCTACAATGTAATCCATCATAATACAGTTTCCGCTCTTCACAGAGTACAGCACCATCAGTTCTCAAAAAGAAAGAGTCCAAATGCACCTGACACCCTCAAACAAATACTAATAGCCTTCAATTATTTGGCAACCTTGAACTATAGCTGAATTAACTTTCTCTTCACCAAATATGAAAGAAATATTTGGATTATGAACAAGATGAGATCAGAAATCAATTGATAGATATATTCGACCCTGAAAAAAGATTTAAACAACAGTCAAAACCTTGACATACCTTGGTTCCTGATCACCAAATCCTAGAAGCATGAGACTCCCCCACTAAAAATACAGAGAATCCAGGGTGACAGGGAGCATCCGCTCAAAGCTCTCACTGCAAAATTCATCGACTCCAGGAATTTCAGAAGCTGTACTCTCTACTTTTGAGCTCATAGATGCCCTCAGCTTCTCCAGTTGCCCAAAAAAATAATTAATGAAAAAATTTTCAATGGTTCTGGAAAATGAATGGAATTTGAACTTAAAATTTGATGCCCAGTGCGGAAACAACTCTCTAGATGATGTTTGATGCAGTATAAAATTTTGTATCCCAAGAAAAGAGTCTCCCACGCTATCATCAGATGATCCATGGATAAGCTTACATCTCCTTGCAGACTTATCAATGCCCTCTTCATGAACCTCTTTAAGATCCCCTTGATATATAGTGGAAACACTGGCCTCCCCATTCATAGGCTTACTTATTGTCACTATACTATTGGTAAATGATGAGTGATCATGTGGCATACATAATCTGCTAAGTTTCTTTGTGATCATTATAAATGGAAGATATACTGAACCAAAGACATCGACTCTACCACTGTCCTTCCGCTCTCCTGTCACACCTTCAAGGCTGTCTTTGCGACCTGCTGAATTTGGAGTTTCTTTGCCTTCAACACAATTGGGGAATGCTTCAACTGGCTCCTTCACGATTGGATCTCCTCTTGAGGGATCCAATTGATTTTCATGCCCCTCATTCACATTTAAGTTGTAGATAACTGAATTGTTAGTTCTATCTGCCTCCCCCTTCAAATCATAAGTTTCAACTTGAACTTCAGCAGGCCCTATTAATGAAGAATCCTGTGAATAGAGCTCATTTATCTCGTTAAAATATGCTAGGGCACCTGAGGCACTGCGCTTGAGAATTCTCATCTTAGATGAAAAGAGAACATCACAAACCTTCTGGTGAGTTTCTCTCTTCAACTTGTGTCTCATAAAACTCGAGTCTGTTCCACGCCAAAACTTAAGCCATGACTTTGATGACTTCTTCACACCAAATGACTTCTCAAGCTCTTCATGTTTGAGGCCATACTCGATTCCCATGTCCATCGAATGATGATCCCCCCAGTGTAGATGATCATCCACGCAGAAGAATGAACCGCGACTAAAGGGTTTGAAGGAACTATGCACGGCATCTTTAAGACCGTCACTAATTTCTGGTTTTGAATATCTCTGGGGAATAACATAACCTAGTTTTGCAAAATCTTTGGCTAGTTGAGCCCTCTCTTTTGCCAAATCAGAAGCAGCTTTTTCTCTGGCTATTCTTCTAGACCTTGTGCGAAAATCAATCCCCTCTTCTGAAGAGGGCCTTCTTGAAATCTGTTCTGAAGCTGGTGGAATACCCAACCATGAAAAATCTTCCTTCTGTGCTACCAGAACTTTTGGCTCGGATAGAACAGCATCAACCACAATTTTTCCCCTCCTCACACTTGCAAATGGGCGAACCCTAATTTTCACTGTTGGAAATTCCCCACAAGAAAACTCCCCATTATAGGTACCAATAGAGCAAGATTCCAGGGTGATTCCTAGAGGAGAAATTCCCCGGACCTTATTGACAGTGATCTCCCTTTGAAGGTATTCAGATAAGATTGAACAAACAGACGGTAACAGATGGTTTTCAATGAAACTCTTAGTTTTGAAATGACCATACCAAAGAAGTAACCCAGCAGCAGAGAGTACGGCGGAAAACACAGAGCATCTGATAAACAGTAACCCTTCATTCCACAAAGGCTCGAAAGGTCTTATTAAAGCCTTGCTCCTTGAGAAAGGTTCCCTCGCACATTTTGTCTTTGACCAGCTACGTGACGATAAATTGCTCCATAGGAAAGAGGTGCAACTGAAATTTGTCCTGGAAAACGTGGACCCTTGGTGTTTCCTACGACTCTGTGATAATAAACAGTAATTAGACGCCACGGTTCCAGCACATCTGAGAGCAAAACCATCTTCATTTTGCCTTCTCTGACTACAAGATGATGAAATTGGAGAGCCCAGAAAGGAGCTCCGAAGATGTTCAATATTCATAATTCTCAAATTTTTCGTGCTTTTCCAGCCAAACTATATCCATTTACAGGGGACCAAGAACCGAGTCTTAGCCCCCTTCAGCATCATAAGGAATAAGCGCGGACAAGCATTTAGAACCTGAAAAAAAAAAAATCAAATATAACTCAACATCCAACAAAACATCAACTCGAATAAAGAAACTTCTTCTCTGACATAGTTAAAAGAACGAATCTACGAGGACAAAATAAATGCAAATGATAAATCACTAAGAAGAAAACAAGACCAAGAAACTAAAAAATAAGCTGACTTAGAAGCAGGAGATACTATAATTTATAGAACACGATGCATAGAACACGATGCATCAAAAAATGAAATATAATTAAAATTTCAGGTAAAGCTTATTCTGGCGCCGTGTAAGTACAGACTTCCTGAGAGTAACAGAAACCTGAATTAAGTCTGAAGTCGGGAGAAAGATTTCCACTGGCTATGCCGAACAGAATCGTCCTTCCAACCGTCCGCCAAACTTCCGACGGGACTGACCGCCGGGAAAAAACTGAAATCTCTTCTACTCTCTTTTGCGTCCACCACTCGCCTCTCACTTCGATCAACTTCTCCACGCATCCGAGCTTCCCGACCAGATTATAGACAAATTACCGAAACGCCCACACAGTTGAAGAACATTAGCAAGGCGCCCAACAGTTCTTAATCCGAACCGGTAGACAGATCCGATATGGATAGGTTTTCTCCCGGGAAGTCTGGAATTAGTTTAATTTTTGGGTTAACCAGTAAGAATTGTCTATCGTGGGGGCAAAACTGTAATAAATTTCCAGGTACTTTTATTTTATTTAAATTTCAGGGTCGCATGAGTAATTTTATGGATACTATAATTAATGTAGATAATTTTTGTTTCCTTTTGTGGATTTTATTTTATTATATATTTGAGACAGCGACGTATGAATATAAAACTTCAGGCAAGGACTAATGTGAAATATGGGCCTCGAGTTTCGTACATATATGTAAGAGAGAGGTATAAGAAAAACTTTTTCACGGATGAAATTGAATGGGCGTGAAGTGACTATTCCATCCTTATCCACCGTTCGTGAGGAATGAAGATGAAGTAATTGTGTGGAAAACGAGAAAGCCCGGAATTCCCCCACCTTTCTTCTAGAAGAAGGAAAGAGGGACACAGCTCAGTTCTCCCGCTCTCGTCTCTTCTCCGCAGTAATCCATTAAACTGGATTAGACCGGGGGAAGGCCGACTCGGCGTCGCCGTCGTCGACTTAGGCCCCACTCCAGCGTTATCGTCCACTCGTTCTCCATCGAGCGGGAGCGCCTATAAGTAACCCGATTCTCCGCAATTCTCCCGTGATCGAACAATTCAATAGTTGTGAGGTAAAATGGAGCTGATACCGGGATTACCAGAGGAGATAGCGAGGGAATGCCTCGTGCGGTTGCAGTACGGGCGCTGGAGCGCCGCGCGCGGTGTCTGCCGGCGGTGGAGGGAAGAGATGGAGTCGCCGGAGTTCCATCGTCTCCGGCGAGCTTCCGGGATCTCACAGTCGGTGATCGCTCTAACTCAATCCGAGCCAATCACGATCCCCGGCGATCCCGCCAATAAATGCGCCTTCGGACCGTCCTACCGCGTCGTTCTCTTCGAACCCGAGTCGGGTTCCTGGTCTACTATTCCCAGGAATCCCCTGGTTACCACGTGGGCTGCCGCTCTTCTGCCAGATCGCCGCCGCTGGCAGTCGTCTCGTCGTCGTCGGCGGGTGGAACCCCGAGACCTGGCTCGCCACCGACGAGATCTTCGTCTACGACTTTCTGACCGCCACGTGGCGCGCTGGAAAGCCTATGCCGCCGCCGCGGAGGTCCTTCTTCGCCTGCGCCGCCGACGGGGAGAGGATGGTCTTCGTGGCCGGCGGTCACGATGAAGACAAGAGCGCGCTGAGCTCGGCTCTGGCTTACGACGTGGAAGAAGATGATTGGGTTTCTCTCCCCGACATGGGAAGAGAGAGAGACGAGTGCAAAGGAGTGTTCCGGCGTGGAGGGTTCCACGTCATCGGAGGCTACTGCACGGAGATGCAGGGGAGGTTCGGGAAGAGCGCGGAGGTACTTGACGTGGCGACGGGGAGATGGGGGCCGGTGGAGGAAGACGCACTCGAGGCGGGAGCTTGTCCGAGGACTTGTGTGGCATGGGGGGACGGGAGGATGTACAGGTGTAGAGTTGGGAACGTGGCAGTGATGGCGGAAGAGGAGAGGGGTACGTGGAAGCAGGTGGCGGAGCTGCCCAAAGGACGCGAGAGTGATGCCCCATGTCGTGGCTTGCAGAGGAGGGATGCTGTTGCTGGGCGCCGCCTGCCACGGCGGCGCGCACTTTGGCTACATGCTGGAGAAGGGCGGCGGCGGCGACTACCGGTGGAGACCAATGTCCGTGCCGGAGGAGTTTTCCGGCCAAGTTCAGGCGGGATGCTGCTTGGAGATTTAAATTTGGTCCTTGTTCAGTAGTTTCACAATCACCGCTGTGGTCATTAGAATTCACACGGCCCGTGGCTTGTTCAACTGAATACCCGAGAAATGGGTTTTGCTATGGAAAAAGACTGACGGAAACAAACCTTGTAGATATTTTATTTAGTGACTGCATTCAAACCAAGCCGACTTAACTCGCTAATTCTCTGTCATATCCGGCGGAACATCGAGAGGCTGGAGAAAGATAGCTCTCTCTACATCGCTATAGCCATAGGGTTTCTTCCTAGTGCGCATAAAGCTAATGGGCCCTAAAGTCTAAAGAGATGGGTCCCGCTCACAGCTTGACATCGCCCCGGCAACAACTTGTGGAGCAAGTCTCAGCTAATGAGATGGAGAGAGAAATATCTGGATGAGGACTGTCCTTGTCATCTTTCTCTCTCTCTTCCTCCCGAGAGGATGAGGACGTGAGACGTGTGGGCACCTTGCCAAGCCGATAAGAAGTCGGTGTTCGCGCAATCATGCTCAATATTTTCCTATCCAGTTGTCGGTAGATATTTTTGAGTTCCGCGGCTCCAGCCCACTGGAAGGGGATAAACAAAGGACCAATCTGGCCCCACGTAGCAGCTTGCCCGACATTCGAGGACAGCCGCCTACGCCGTGGTTCCGAGGGAAAAACCGCAGCGGATAAAGCCCACGCCTTCTCCATATAACTCCGACCTGCATCATATCCGCGATTTCATCAGCTACAGAAACGAGAAAAGCCAGAGATATAGAAACAGTGCGAGAGCTTTGTATGGAGCAGCTAATACCAGGGTTGCCGGACGACGTAGCAAGGGAGTGCCTAGCTCGCGTCCCCTACACAGGATTCCCTTCGGCGCGGTCGGCTTGCAAACAGTGGCGAGAGGAGCTCGAGTCGCCGGCGTTCCACGAGCTACGGCGGCGGGACGGCCTGTGCCGCACGCTCGTCGCGCTCGCCCAGTCGGCGCCCACCGCCGGCGCCGGGCCCCTCCACAAGCACAATTCTCCGTCCATCACCGCGCCCTACTGGCCAGTCCTCTTCGATCCGGACTTAAATAACTGGTCGCAGCTCCCCTACGCTGACCGCCTCTTCCCCTTCGGCCTCCCGCTCTTCTGCCAGCTCGCCGCAGTGGGGAATAGCTTGCTGGTTGTCGGCGGCTGGGATCCTTCTTCGTGGGCCGCCTCCGGCGAGATCTTTATATTTAGCTTCCTCTCCAGTTCCTGGCGCCGCGGGAAGTGCATGCCTGGCGCACGCCGATCCTTCTTCGCCTGCGCGTCCGACGGCCGGCGCTACCTCTTCGTCGCCGGCGGCCACGACGAGGAGAAGAACGCTCTGAAATCCGCCCTGGTGTACGACGTGGAAGAGGATGAGTGGGTTTCCCTCCCGGAGATGGCTAGAGAGAGAGATGAGTGTAAGGGAGTATTCCGGGGGGGAGCTTTTGTTGTGGTCGGCGGGTACACGACTGAGATGCAGGGGCAGTTCGGGAGGAGCTCTGAGGCGTTTGACGTGGCCTCTTGGAGGTGGGGCTCGGTGAAGGAAGATGCTCTTGGAGCGGCTGTTTGTCCGCGTACCTGTGTAGCCGGAGAGGATGGGATCTACCGGTGTAATGGCTTTTGGGTGGAGGTTGGAGGAGGAGGGGATCCCGTGGGCGAAAGTGGCGGAGCTGCCGGAGGAGGTGCGCGTGGCGCCTGCGGCGGCTACTCTGCCCTGTGGCCGGCTGATAGTCATCGGTTCTGCTTGTCACGGTGGGCCTCATTCTTGCTATGTTTTGGAGCAGCATCGGTGGAGGAAGGCGGCGCCGCCGGAGGAATATTCCGGCCATGTGCAGGCCACTTGTTCTCTTCGAATATGAAGGGTCTGATTGTGGATAACGGAATCTTGTACTTCGTAAGAAACGGCATTTTCTGTTCTTGTCTGTCTCCTCGAAGAGACGAATAACGAAAGAAGACGTTTCGGCCAATGGAAAAAAAGGATTGTTTACCCAGGCAACTTGGTATTGAAAACCCTCGTCATATTCGTTGTGCCCGTCCAATCATCGTCAGCCAAGTGGATACGTTAGTTGACTTGTCGCCACGATGGTAACTGAAGATTTCCTCGACCAAGTCAAGGCAGAAAGAGAATGAGGGGGAGATGAACCTATGGTGGGGCATTCCCGGTGCTCTATTCATAATTTGGCCAACTCTTCCCTCACGATGTCAACGCAATTAAAGCTGGAAAAAGAAAGGTCATCAGAACCGAGGGGAGAAACTTATCCTTCGTTTCACAGTCCACGCAGACCAAATGCGTGCCCGTCCCGCAAGTAAGCGACAATAGCTAAACGACGGAGGCGGGAGAAAAACCGCTGATTTGAAAAGGTCGACGGAGAAATAACAGCAGGTATACCCGCCGCCAGAAATCCTAATCTCTCGCCTTACAGCTCAGAGTCCAGCTTCTAGAACACTGCCACAAGCCCCATATAAGAAAGCCTCGCCTTCCCTATTTTCCGTGAACTCCCCTCCTTCCCGTATTTCTCTTCCCCCTTTTTCTCTCCGTAACTGCCCGAAGTGCTAATCCCCTAATCGATTCCCCATCGTTGAAACAATGATTCCAGGCCTCCCCGACGAGATCTCTCGCGAGTGCCTCGCCAGAGTATCCCGCGAGGTGATCCCAGCGGCGCGCGACGTATGCAAGCTATGGCGGGACGAAATCATGTCCCCTCCCTTTTACTCCTACCGGCGCAAGAAGGGTCTAGCTCGACCTGTGATCGCCATGGCTCAAACCGATCCCCCTCCGGTCCCGCAAAAATCCATCTCCTTCTCCGTCATCTTCTTCGATCCCTACTCCGGCGAGTGGACCACTCCACCGCTGTTCCCCTTCGGTCGCCTCCCGATATTTTGCCAGATCGTGGCCGTCGGAAGAGAACTCGTGGTCCTCGGGGGATGGAATCCTGCCACGTGGATCGCCACCAACGATGTCTTCATCCACGACCTAGCTTCCGGAGAGTGGCGTCGAGGATCCCGCATCCCCGGCCCCGGCCGATCCTTCTTCGCCTGCGCCGCGGCGCCTGCTGACCGTGCGATTTACATCGCCGGCGGCCACGACGACGAGAAGAACTCCCTCAAATCCGCCATGTCCTACGACTTGGAAACCGACACATGGACGCTGCTCCCGGATATGTCTCAGGAGAGAGACGAGTGCTGCGGCGTGTTCCGTGACGGATCATTTCTCGTACTCAGCGGTTACAGTACGGATTTTCAGGGGACCTTCTTGAAGAGTGCGGAAGCCTTTGATCCGGCTACCGGAAAGTGGATGTCGCTAATGGAAGAGAAATCTGCAGCCATTGGAGTGGATCCCGCTGCCGTTGTCGCCGCGACGGACGGGAGGCTTTTTAGATGCGTTCAAGGCTGTGTCGAGGTGACGGATAAGTCAGGGCTGACGTGGCGCAAGTTTGTTGAATTGCCGGAATCAGACGACGGAATGAAGACGGTGGCGCCTCGTCTGGTTATCTGTCCCGGAGATCGAAACAAGCTTGTGCTGATTGGATCTCGGCGCCGGGGAATTACTACCTCGGCGGCGATCTACTATATGGAGCTCGATCAGGAGACGGAGAAGGAAATTCGGTGGATACCGGCGGCGCTGCCCCCGCCAAACCTTACCAGTCATGTTCAATCGGTTACCTGCTTGGAGATCTGAGAAGCGGGGGTCTTCTTTTTCGCTTAGCCGACCTCGAATGCCGACATGGAATCGCAGGTCACCTCTGAGAGCTCATCGGTAGAATGATTAGACGTTTTTAGATAAATTAAAGTTGATAATCGACTCCAGTTTTCCAATCACCGTCTTGCTCGAAAACGCGCCATAAATGAATCCGGATCATTTCTGACGTGGCACGTTGCTTTTTGTAACTTACTGCTGGGTACCTTTCTCCATTCCTTCCGCACAGAGTTTCCACGATCGTCGTCAGCAAATTAGCGTGTCGTCCTGTGATTCGAGCTCTTAAGTTTCTACGGTTGACTTTGACTTGTCTCTCAATACTTTATCCTAACGATACTTTGATGGCGGGACCACAGATGCTGACAGGGATAAAGTTTTACTGGCTTCTAGAAGCCGACCCCACCCGATGACATTTTGGCTTTCTAGCTGTCCTTTTGGGGAAATTAGCATGAATGTTAAACGTTATTGCCCATTTTGCTATAACATGTAGCACGTGTGAACAGGATCAGCGATTTTCTTCACGTGCTTTGTTAGAGCTTGGATAGGAGGTTTAGCCATTTTTGTGGTGTGAGTTGATCCCTTCTACTTTGCTAGCTTGTGTGAGCAGGATGAGGGTTTGACCAATCTTGCACGTTTAAGGGTTTGACTTTACCCGATTGGCAGAGTGTTTGTATTGCCTCTCATTTTCAATTTTGCTTGTAGGATCCGGAGTATGGCCTCGTTGTAAAAAATTAGCTTATAGCTAGATATTGCCCCACAACCATGCCCCCCTAGCCTAATGGGATATGATTCTCAATCAAAACATCAATGATCCCCTCGTATAATATTGAATCGGATAGAAAAGATTGAGGTGTCGATAATTAATGATCCCCTCGTATAATATAGTTTATCATATATGTTTATAAGGTTCATTGAAGGGGTTCTTGAAACTGTTCAATGATCTAGTTTCTATCAATATTTACGACAATCATCGTATGGTATATCTCCTCTTTAACTCTCTCCACCATGAGAGAAAGAGAACAAAAATGAAAGAGTTTTCAAAATGCTTGCATGATGAGCTCCTCGAGTCAAGATCATTCTCTTCCTATTTTTAAATATTAGGTTTTTAAACTTTTCACACAAATCCTCATAATTATGTCTATATTTGTGAACAGTCGTAGATCATACGTGTATGACGCTCTGGGTCCATATATATCATTATTCGACAAGTTTATGGGCCTAATAACACCCATTGATCAAGTTTTAAAATTATCTATATCAATATATAGATTAATTAATTGATAATCAATTTAACCCGATCTACATAACAAGTTGCTAGCCTGTTGGTGCCAAAATGCACCTTGTGCCTTGAGAGATATGAAGTGCATGAGAACCTTTGTATAAAACCTTGCCATATTGTCTTTATGAAACCTTGTTAGTTATTGTGTACATATTGTCTTTCTTCCATGTGAGACTCCTAACTAACTTTGGGTCTAATAAACTATCAAAGTCGAATCAATCACTCCAACTCATTACTGATGCATAGAAGTAAATCATTCAAAACCTCTTCTCTAATATTTCAATTACCTTAGCAAACAAAATTAACCATATGTAATCCCATGGGGTGATCTCTTCGAATACTAAAAGCTGACAACCTCATGTTGACAACACAATCACCTTAAAAGACTACATGTCATGTTCGTTACATGATGTTATGGGTATCCCATTGCTAGGGATTCGCAAGTCATAATCAAAATATTGTCATCTATTCACGAGATATCTTAAGTGTATCGGGTTAAAAGGACCACATACACAACCACGAGTTAAATCACCTAATTAATAGGTTATTATTATACCATTCGAATAAAAAATCTTCAGAGAGCACCCACTATCTATCATTGGTGTCTCGATACTAACAATTACAAAGATAAATTATATTCATCGTATTAGTCGAATTACAAATTGTTATTCTTTATGAGTAATTTGATATCCTTTTCGAATATCCTCCGAATAAAAATATTTAGAACACACGTCTAAAGACTAGTGATTAGGGGTTGACAAACGACATCTCACCATACCATCGTCCAATAACCGATACCCAATACCTAATACTCGATAGTCGTCATCTAGTTATAGATATCAAGTATTTGATTGTTGATAAGAATAGGTGCGGTACTGGACAACAATAGTACAACTATGGTACCGGATGACAAACGACGGTATTGGATGACAGACTATGGTACTCGGTGACAAACAACGGTGTTGGATGATGGATGACGGACGATAGCACCTTAGTGCGGCAAATGTAAATTCGCTGGGCTAGATTTCTAGAAGAGCAAGAGAGAGCTGAAGACCAAACCAGTTATATCCTGGAGCAAAGGTTCCACCAGGATCCAATCTCCCCTTTTGACCAATGCCTCGAGAGCGAGAGTGTAAGCGGTTGGATTTTGAAAGAGTTTCCCGTTTAATTTCAGAAAGTCGAAGAACTCGAGCATTTTTTCATCGCTCTCTTGCTCGGTTGAGAATAGAATTGCAGCGATATTGACTAAGAGAAGCCGTGGAGCCCTCCAAATCTGTCTCCCTCATGAATGTTGATCTTGATTTTTTTACTGGATTGCCATGAATTTCCTTCGTCTTCCTCTCATCTCTCAAGCTCGAATTTTCACCGAGGACCACCTTCACTAGCTCGAATTCCCTTCATCTTCCTCTCAAGCTCAAATTTTCACCAAGAAATTGAAAGCAGAGCTCTTTGCGGAGATGACATACCCATCAGCAACAACGCCCTCAGTTTCTTGACGAGACGAAACCGCGAGGTCGTCGATTTCACGCGGTATCGCGTCAAAAATTATTCCAAACTTACCAATTTTAGGAAATTCACTCGAATTGAGGGGTATAATGGTAAATATGGGTCGAATCCATAGGGAATTAAGGAATTTCTTGATGTAATCTTCAAATTTGATCAAATCGGACAAGAAATTGATGGTAGAAATTGGGGAAAATGGTATTTTAAGAAAGTAGACTTCAAATCAATTCCACGAAATTAAAAATCGTCCAATTTGGACTTGATTTCGCGGAGAAATCAAGATTCGAAGTGGAGAGAAAGTTCGTACGTTAAAAATCGCGAATTTAGAGGAAATTTAACAAAATTGAAATGGAAATCCTATTCTAAACAGAAATTAAACTTGATTGGGAGGTAGATAATGAAAAACCGCTTCCACTAAACTCGTTTTGCGATCAAATCGTCGTGATTATCGCGAATAATCGCGAAGAACATTAAGAACGCGATGATGAGCTTCAAGCGCCGATTTTTCACTCGATACTTCACCAAATCTCAATCTCAAGGGCTCCGTGAGTGCGGAAATGGAAGAGGAACACGATGGGATTGAGAGAAACGAGAGAGAGAGGTGTCTTGACAGTCAATTAGATTGAATCTCAAACTCGGATGCTTAAGAACGTGAAGAAGACATCGTTTTATAGGGCGAAATTTCGTAACCGTCCGATCGTTTCGATCGACGGTTACGATGGAACGGTCCATCGTGAACCGTTTCGAAAATATCGTAGCCGTCTGATCGCGATGGACGGTCCAGATGTGATCGTTAGAGAAACGTTATAAAATGCCTTCAATTTCGCCCCTTCGATCTTGATCTGACGGTCGAGATGCGTCCCTCACGATTAAATCTCGGCCGTTATAATCCTTTCAATTAAGCACGTGCTCCTGATCTGATCCGGTGGTCCACGGCGCACTCGATCGACGCGCTTCATTCCGCGCCCCGCCTGATCCGACACTCCATATGCGTCCACGTCACTTGCACGCATAAGAGAATGTGTGGGACTTAGTCCCACACGGAATTAATTTAAGGAAACCGTCGGGTTTATAAGACCCGACGGTTTAATAACATCAATTACCCCTTCCCTATAGGGAAGGCTGAAGACCTCTTTATATATTTAGTAAATAAATTATATATAATATAAATACGCGCCACGTAGGCGCGCTGCGTGGGTCCGCGTGGCGCTGCCACGTGGCCTTGCGTGCCACGTCGCATCCACGCGGGCCCCGCGCCCATTTATTTATTTCTTTATTAAAAACGGTTTAAAAATCGAAAATAAAATAAGAAAAACAGTTTAAAAATCTGGAAAAAATCCATAAAAATAGAAAATTCATAACTTTTAATATATAACTCCGAATTAATCCAAATTTCTTTCATTTGATCCAAAATTTAATTATCTATTGTTCTAAAAAGTCAAAAATTAATAAATAATGAGAGTTTTTAAATTTTATTTCAAAAAAATATAGTTATTTTTTTAAGAGATTTTAACTTAGGAAAATATAAATAAATGTCTATAAATGCTTTCTCTCATTATTTTAACTCTAAAAACATCTATAATCTCGAAATAAAGATGGGTTATTAATTTATTCATCTTAAAATCATTATTTTTAACCCTAATTTAAAGTATTTTTTAGAATATAGTGACTTTTGATATAATAATAGAAAAATACATATAAGTATGATAACATGCATGAAAATTAAATCATTTATACTTAAATATGCATCAAAAATCATGTTTTATGATGTAAATATCGCATGTTATCATTTCTCTCTCCACCTTTTGTTAATCTGCTAATTCACTTGCCAAATATGACACATCAATGTGCCGCACACCCATTACCCCAATCCGATGTAGTCTAGCGGAAGGATGAGCGTAACATTTCTCATCCCAAATGCTAGCTCTTCTACGGTGCAGGGTATAAATCTACGTCAGAGAGTGCGAGTACGAATAACTCAGCTCTGTAAGAACTGCATCTTCTTCGTTCGCGGATGTATGGAGCAAAATATAGCTTCCAAAGAAAACATTGCATATGTCTTAGCGAGTAAAGCCCTCCGATATTGATATCCAAACTTCTATCGTTAGCGGATGTCGATATTGAATATCTAAACAATACCCGCTACTGACATCCATCTATCGATATCGAACATTTGGATCTCGGTATCAAGTACTGTAGGTATCGAGTACCGTTTAGGACCTTAATGGTACCTGATTTCGATATCGCCATAGATATTGGTATGCGATAATGGTATCTACACGATCAAAGCCTACTAATGGTCAATGTATTTTGATCTCATCATAATACACCTAGTTGTTGTATAAAATCATATACTTTATTATAAACATTATATGATAATGATGACAAATAAATTTTATTTCAAAATATAAACGATATATAGAGAAGTGTGATATAGTTTGTAGGCCACATAATATAGATTACCAATATTTAACACTAAATTTCTATTTTGAATTGTAGATTAATGGGTGGAGTATGGATCTATGCTCCATTTTTTGTGCAATTGGAACCTACCGTGAAAATGACACAGATTTAAGGGTTGACCACAAATAGACACGTGCTCTATTAACAGTGCCAATGATGATGGTGGCGGAGACGCAAACTATACCAGTGGAGGACATGACAACAATGACACCAAATGGAGTGCCCTTTACATCACTAGAGGAGACGTCTAACCCGACGCACGAGTTAATCGATGAGCATTTCAAAGCACGACGGAAGACAAAGGAAATGGTTGGGAGCCCACGTCCATTGCCAGAATCAACCGTAACACGGTCAAAGCTTATCGAATCGATTCTCAGTTGACGATGATGGATTTCAAAGCTAGATCCCAATCGGCTCGGTTGTTATTTTGGCGATGCACCGGCTTGATTTTCACCTTCTCTTCTCATTTCAAGTAATTCACATCCTTTTTGAAAAAGACCTCTTAGTTAAATTATTCCGTCCAAGCTCCTATCACTTCCACTGTTAGTATTCCCCTTCGGATAGCCGGATAAGATCTACACGTCGGGAATTTCGTCGGCCGTACATCTCATCCTATCTGAAGATTACAATGTCCAAAACACCCTTCTCACCCATAAATAATGCCTGTAAAAGTCGCCATATTCATGGGTAGTTCCGTCATTAAAAAGAGGAAAACTACCTGACGAAGATCGGCACTTGTATTAGGACGACAACGGCCTCAACCGTTCGAAACTTAAGTGGCTACCACTGCCGGACCTCTCTCTCTCTCTCTCTCACTCATGTTCAGGCTCGCTTCCTCTAACTCCGTGAGGAAGTGTTTCGCCGTGGTTAAGCAGCAGAAGACGAGGCTCTACATTCTCCGCCGCTGCATCGTCATGCTCCTCTGCTGGCACGCTCACGCGCTCCCGGATTGAACGGCCGAGATTATTCGCCTTCTCGGAGCCTGATTCCTTGTCGCTTCCGGATTGAACGGGCGAGATTATCTGTCCTCTCGGATCCTGATTCCTCAGCGCTTCCGGATTGAACGGCTGAGCTTATCTGTCCTCTTGATCCTGGTTCTTTTGCGCTTCGGAATTGAACGGCCGAGATTATTTGTCCTCTCGGCTCCGGTTCCGTTGCGGAAGGGTATTTTCGGCCTTACTTGGAGGCCCTAGTTCAGGAGATCAGGCGAATACCCGGAATCTGTATTTCGAATATTAGTCGTTAAAAAACAGAGATAGCAATTAAAGTGCACATCTACAATTGTAAAGATATGGGGTGTATTTTGTAGTTTCCGAAGTTATTCTGCGCGAATACGGTTTTTCCCTATCACCCTTGCTATCTCCCTCGTGGAATTCGTATTCTCGCGAGTTATTCTAGATCTCTTCCCCAATTTTCTGTCTCCTTTTTTTGCGAAGAAAAAGAAAACTACTCGGCGATAGCGCTCTTTGGAGAAAGTAAGTCCAATAATTTCGCCGGCGCTATTTTCCCTAGTTTTCGGATTTACGCAAATTTCACCCCTAAATTAATGAAAATTCCAGAGAAGGATCGGTCGGTTACTGAGTCGTTATCCCGATCAAGCGGAAATTTTGGAAGTGAAAATTTCGAACTGGCCTTTTTCTTGTGTGGGGAGTTTTAAAGGAAGAAGGAATTTCGTTCGAGATTCCTTCAAATGGGTGTCAATTATGAGATCTCGTTTCGGGAACGGACGCAGGAATTTATCGCTATTGCAGACAGGATGAAGAAACACATGAACCCAACGTCTAATGATTTGAGTATTATCGCGACTAAGTGTGATGGGTTTCAATCTCTCGTCTCCATTCAGTCGGAATTCAACAAGAAATCTTCCGAAATTGGGATTGGAATCCAGCAGACCTCCAAGAAAATTTCAAAGCTAACCATACGTAAGAAAATCAGGCAATTTTCATGAATTCTACCGTTTTTATGAATGAATGGTTTCTTTCTTAAATTGCAGTGGCCAAGAGGACCGGTACTTATGATGATCCGATCATGGAGATTCAGGATCTAACGGCTGTAATCAAGCAGGAGATAACCGCTTTAAATTCCGCGGTCTTAGATCTTCAACTTCTCTTCATTTCGCAAAATGACGGCGGAAAGATATCCGATGACACTACAATTCACTCTTCAACGGTCGTAGAGAATCTGAAGAACCGTCTGATGGGTGCCACGAAAGAATTCAAAGAAGTCCTCACTCAGCGAACCGAAGTAAGTTTAAGTTTAACCCGATAACGGAAAATTTGACTTCGCGTTAGCCCACGTTGACTTTCGTAATTATTCTGCAACAAAAAAAAACTGAGCTTTACGAAATTACAGAGATTAAAGGGGAGTGATAACAGAAAACAAATGTTCTCTAGCAAGGACCCGTCCACCCCTTTCATTCGTCAACGGCCTCTCGCCTCAAGATCATCCTGGTAATCCACTCCAACGTTTTCACGTAAAGTGCACCGTTGACTTTTTTCTGGGTTTTTTCTCAGGAGGCAAGAGACTGAGCTTCTGACCACGTCGTCGTCATCATCATCATCATCATCATCGCAGCTGCTCGTTTCGCGTCATCGCCAACAGCAACAGCAATTGATGATTCCTGGTCTTCAAGACAGTAACTCTCAGAGCAGAAGTCAAGCTCTCCAAAGCGTGGAGTCAACGATACAGGAACTGGGAAATATCTTCACGCAACTCGCTACGATGGTTTCTCAGCAAGGGGAGCTCGCTATCAGGTCAAAGATGAGGGTCAAGCCAACTTTTAGAGTAAAAATAATTGTGTTTAAAATTTTTGTCAACGCTCTCTCCAGGATTGACGAGAACGTTGACGAAAGTCTGGTCAACGTGGAGGGAGCTCAAGTAGCGCTGCTCAAGCACTTGACGAAGATCTCCTCCAATAGATGGCTCATGATCAAGATTTTCTTCGTTTTGGTTGTCTTTCTCTTGATTTTCCTAATTTTCTTTTCTTAAGAGGCCGTTCATTTTCGGCCCAATAAAGGAATCACGGTAATTTATTTGAAATAAGAAAGTTCGAAACTAGCCTCCTCGAGGATTTAAAAATATCTCATTAAGACCACCGTTGGATGGACGATTCCCGTAAACCGACGGTATGGATACGATCGCGAGTCAGGGCAGAACGGAGACACGTGGATGGAGCGACCTCAAGCACGGTACGTTGAATCCTCTCGTAAGATTTATTAACATGTCTGCTACCTATCGGCCCACCTTACAGGTCCCCGAATCTATCTGTTTAATCTCTTCATCTCGGTCTCTTGTCGTGTTCCGCTTCCCCACCGCAAGGCTTGTTGCGGAAACCCTAATTCGACACGCCTCAGAGCCGGTCAGCGACCCCGATCCGTTCCTCGCCTTATCGAAGCCGTCTCCCGTGTAATCTATCTAGATTTTTTCCAGCTCGATTTTCCTTCGGCGATTTTTCTGCTGTTTTTCACATTGCCTGGAAATTTCTCAGGGATTTGATAACCTTACTAGTAATTTCCGAATTCGCCGAATCTTCTGGTAGGAAATTCGAGGTATTCGTCGAGCTTTTTTCGCCGTTTCTGTGCGATTTATCCCCGAAAAAAAATCTGCTCGAGCTATTTGAATCTCTTGTGTCGAGGAAAATGGTTGGAGGAGGGAGAAAGAAGGATGAGGTTTCATCGGGAATCAGCAACACTAACGTGTTCGCCGCCCTCGAGACATTAAGGAAGAAAAAGAAGCCTGACGGTTCGAAGAGTAAAGCTTCGAGCAAGAAAGAAATCAAGGAGCCGGTGCCGCAGGTTTTTTGGTCCCCTGCGCCGCTGAATGCGAAGTCCTGGGCTGACGTGGACGACGACGATGACGACGATTATTTCGCGACGACTGCTCCGCCTCGACCAGTTTGGGATTCGTCTGAGCAGCAGGATAAGGAAATCTCCGCCGTGATCGAAGAGGTAAATCGAATTTACCCATCTTATTTTTTCAGCGTGATTTTTAAATTAGTTGTTCTGGATTACGGAGTTGAGTTCTCATTTTGCTTGCTCACATGAGTGTTATTTTGTTATGATTATTCAACAAGAGGGATCGGTTGAATGAATAATTGTGCTTTGGAATGCGAACGAAGGATTGTTTCTAGAAAAATAGTTATAATTTTTGCCTGTTGAAATTCATTCATTAATAGACGTTTTTCTGCTCTCAGGAGACCGAAAGCGAAGAAGACATCCTTGATGAAGGCGACGAAGAAGTGGAAGAAGAACCGGACCAAGAGCCGGTCGCTCAACACGAGCCAGTTGAATCGCTGAAGAAACTTCCACCCTCAATCTCTAAGGACGCCGAGAGACAACTCTCGAAGAAGGAACTAAAGAAGAAGGAGCTCGCCGAATTGGACGCCGTGCTGGCTGAACTCGGCATTGCCAAAGCCGCCGCCCCACAATCCGACGCTCCTGGTACTTCAACTCTTTCTCTCCCCTCCAAATCTCTTCTTTCTCAACCAAAATCTCGGATACTATTAAGGACGATCAAGGCAATTCTCTTAATGTCTCCCTCCATTTTCGACTTTGTTTTGCACCTTGTCTCGAAGCATCTGAGTTTTTTTAGACTTTTCATCTTCTCAGTTGCTGTGGAGGAGAAGAAACCGGAAATGGTAACAGAGAGCAAGGCCTCCAAGAAGAAGAAGAAGAAGGAGAAGAAGGAAGAGAGAGAGGAGAAACAACCGACGGAGGAAGCGGAGGCCGTGAATGGAGATTCAGAGAAGTCTAGGGTGGATCTGGATAAATTGAAGAGGCTGGCGGCGTCAAAGAAGAAGAAATCAGCCAAAGACGTGGACGCGGCGGCGAAGGCGGCGGCGCAGGAGGCGGCTGCCAGGAGCGCGAAGCTCGCGGCGGCAAAGAAAAAGGAAAAGAACCATTACAACCAGCAACCTGTGCGGTAGTGGGAAACCCTAATCCAAGGCATCCATCAGTTTTGAAAGACGAGAGCGTCCTCAATTTCTCATTCCTCTCTCTGTACACATCCCAGATCGTACTCATTCTTCTCTACTCCCATTTCTCTCTCCTTTCTTTTCCTTTCTCCTTTGTTTGTTACGATGCCACAATAAACCGTTGGATGATCTTCTCTTTACCAATTCTCTTTGGTTTATTGTTTAATTTATTCTGTTTTCTATCTCTACCGGCGGATAACGTCACCGCAGGTGAAATGTTTGAAAGTATATATAGTGGAATCGGTAAAGTTCGTTAGTGCTGTTGACTCAGTTAGCTTGTCAGTTATGAGCTGCATCTTGCCGGTTACTATTCAGCGGCTTCCAGTCTCTCGTCACCGCCTCCGCCGGCGGCCGAATGCTGCATTCCGGCGAGCAATCTGCTGTGCGGCGGAAAACAAAGGGAGATTCGGATGGGAAGATGTTTTTGGCGTGTCTTCTGAAGATGGAGGACGTTCTTCGGGCAACCTCACCGGTTACTTCGAGAGAGTTCGGGCCTGTAACCGCGGCTCCGTAAGTTTCTCTCTGCATCATTTATTCCCTCGGTCTTCCGTTAGTTCTGCATCGGGGATTCTGTGTAGGAATTCCGCTCTGAGTTTGTGCCGTTCGTGGTCGAGGAGCGGAATGTCGGGTACGTCCACCACAGGTAGCTGCTGATCGCTATGTCTTATCGCAATCAGATATAGAAAATGGCATGAACCTGTTTTGTTTGGGAAGGGTTTGAATTTTTAGAGATTTGGCCCATTGGCGAAAAGAGGCAGAACACCACTGAGGATGTGTTAGATGGTTATTATGTGTTTCTGTTAATTCATTCGTTATTATGTTAGCCGCCGAAATGAGCAATCATACTTCAATGGAACTACTCACCTCTACCAGTTGAAGAGAGGAATATCGTCCATAAAGTTACTTGAATCAGTACAAATATTGCTTTAGGAATTCAATGGTCGAAACTATCTGTATACATAGATCACACTCAGTCATGAAATTTTCTTATCAGTGACTCATATGTAGTTATTTAAAAAGAAACCCCAGCCTAGACTGGTCTGGGGTACCTCTAGGAAAAATGAAGAGGAAACCGAAGAATTTATATATTTATGATTGAGCTTCATCATATATCCGTCTACCACCTTAAAACCAACAAAATATAGTCAGTTTCTTATCTTGAGGAAAAATCCAGGCTATCTCTCCCACTCAGAGTAGGTTGTCCCCCACTCAGAGGCCTAGCTATCAAGCTTGTCAATAATCTCATCTTCTACCTGCTTTCATAAACTCCGCAGAGAAGTCAACGACCTTCTATTATCATTTTTGAAAAAAAGTGAATAGAATGATTGATGAAAGAAATCTCGGCAGTCAGTTTAGTTCAACCTTCTGATAGAACCCTCTATCAGTTTAGGGATTCTATCAGAGTTCCCCTTTAAAATCCTATTCCAAGTAACCAAAGTAACCAGTTCTGCTGTGATGGGAGGTGAGGAGAGTCAAAGGGAGAACGATTGTTTTTTAACATTTTGAGAAAGCTCCTGTGGGTATCTGTTAGGTTTTCAGACGGCGGGGACCCCGGATGAAATACCGCTGCTTCAATACGCGGACAACACTACTTTCTTCATTCAAGGCTCCGAGACTGCGGCTCGTACCCTTTCCAGCATGATGGACATCTTTTACGATTTTTCTGGGTTACAACTTAATAGAGCTAAGTCTATCTTTGTGGGTTTCGGGCTCTCCATAGAGGAGGCGTTGAGGTGCGTCAGACTTCTAGTGACACCGATCGGGATACTACCTGTCCGGTAATAGGGTTTGCCGTTGGCGGACAAGCGACTCCGATTACAAGATTGGCAGCCGGTGGAGGCCAGATTGGGAGGCTGGTGGGTGCGCATGCTCTCGAGAGGGGGCCGACTAGTTTTGGTAAAGGCAGTCCTCTCTGCCATCCCAACCTATTTCATGTCGATCTTTCGCATGCCGTTGGGGGTGTGACGCCGACTCGAGGGAGCCATTCGGAGTTTTTTTTGGCGCGGGACAGAGGCCGCAAGAGGGGGGGGGGTTGCCCTGGTTGCTTGGACTACGGTGTGTCGGCCCGTCTCACATGTTGGCCTTGGCATACGACATTTGGAACACACCAACACGGCTCTATTGAGTAAGTGGGTGATCTGGGTGATGGAGCCGTCCAGGGACATGGTGTTGACGCTTCTCCGCGAGGCATACGGGCACTCTCTCGACTGGAGTGTGCGGGCGAACCCGCGACGCGGAGATTCCCCTTTTGTTGGAGGCCTCCAGGGGGTTTTTCCACTCATCTAACCTTTTTGTAGGCCGCAACTGGGAGATGGGGAACTGTTCCAGTTTTGGGAGGATGATTGGTCCGGGCTTGGACGGCTGGGTGCCTCTTTCCCCCACCCCTACGCACTAGCGCCATATACAGTCGCTACAGTCCGGTCAGTGTGGACCGGCGCTTGGACCCCGGTCCTACCCTATGCGTTATCTGACCAAAGGTGAGGTCATGTCCTTGCAAGTTTGCCTTGCCAACTTGAGACCGACTGAGGAGATTAAAGATGCTTGGAGATGGCGCCATTCTAGGTTTTCGGCTAGGGCGGTATACCGCCTCCTTCGAAGGCAAGCGCCCCCAGAAGCTGCCCCTCTCGTTCGGCGATGCCGGGTGATATGAAAGCAACGACTCCCGTTGAAGATCCGAATCGTCGGCTGGTTACTCGTAAGTTGTCGCCTTATAACAAGAGCCATGCGTCATCGCTTGTTTCCGAGAGCCGTCGTGAATTGTCCCTTGTGTGATGGGGAGGTAGAGGATTGCTCCCACCTATTTTTCACGTGCCTGATGGTTCAGGAAGCATGGCGGACCTCAGGGATTGCTCGTCACGTCGTGTCTTCTGACGAAGAATTTTGGAGCTCCCTCATAGATAGTTCATTCAGACAGGAAACGGTGTGGAGGCGAGTTTTCGCCACCCTATGAGCGATCTGGATCCAAAGGAATGAGGTCATCTTTAGGGGCGTAGCTCCCTCCAGCGATGCCATTCAACACGCCGCGGGGGGTTTGCTCTATTCCTGGAAGAGAGGAGGCTCTGGCACCTCACATCTATACCCCTGTAACGATTGACCTGTATCCTTGCGTCATTATATCAATGACACCAGGGGACACCATTTCGGGTGTTCTCCCTCCCTCATTTAAAAAAAAATATTATGAGAAAGAGAATAGCGTGAGTCGAATAAGGTGAGAGATTGACGAAGAGAATAGAAGAAGCACCATCGAGCTCAAAGAGATGAGAGAGAGACTTGGACAGAGGAGAGGGGGCTAAACTCTAAAGGGGAGAGACAATCTTCTCACTGATTCCATGGCATACTCAAAGAAGTGACCCTGCCTCCTAAATTATAACACTCCCCTCCAGCAAGTGAATGATTATTTTTTTCCCTCACTTTAAATAAAACGCCACTTAGTAGAAGTTCCATTTAATTTAGAATAATTGGGAAATGCTTAGTGGATGATGGTTTAAAAAACTGGTAAGTTTAAACAACACGAGGCCCATCATGAAATTCTTGGTCTGGTATAGATATGCCTCTTCTTGAATAGAATTAATGAATGTACCAAGAACCAGCCACTTAAGTGAATGCCAACTTGCCTGGATTGGAAATCTCGCAAATGAGATTTGATCAAGAACTAAAGGAAGAATGTCAAGCTCTGATGGCCCAATATTCGGAACTCTGGTAGAGTTCCTCCTGGGTGCCATCTGCAAGAGATAGAGATAGAAATGGGGAGAGATAGTTTTCTATTAAACCTGAAAGATACTTATTTGTTTTTATATATACACTATAGGTGTAGGGCTGGATTATTGAAAGACTGCTCAATCTCAACACAAACCTTAATGGGAAGAATGAAATAAAAAATTAGAGAAACCCAACGAATCTAATGCATTAGATATTTACCAGGCTGAATAGAATAAAAATTAGATAAGTACAAGAGAAGAAAGTAACAACTGAACTAAGGCATTCTCGGGTACAATTATTTCCCCAATCTTGATGGAGCTGTTGAAGAGTAACTCATATTCTCCTCTAAGTTTCTTTACGCCTCTTTCTTTCATAATGATCTAATTTATGTATAGAGATGGCTATTGATGATCAGTTTACCTCCTAGTTTTGTGACTCTTGAAGTATAGAAGGTCCCTATTACTTTAGCATCCTTAGCCCAGTTTGACCCTCTCTTCCTACTTTTATAGGGGAGTAGGGATTGTATCTCTCACCAATTCACGAGGGAGGATGATGATACATCCCTTATCTAAATTGACATCTAGAAGATGTGTTAATTGATGGAGCCCACAATATAGGGCAGTTGTAGCATGGATAAAAGCGGAACAAATAGAAGGAATGTTGTGACGTAGCCTTAGCGCAAGAACAATGCAAAACATTGACTTAAATCCACAAGCCTTGCTCTGAATCCATATAACTAACTTCTTCAACCCTTGAATCTACAAGGGGGATGTACTTAAATCCACAAGCACAGAGCACTCTCAAACATGGAGAACACTTAAGGGAGAGAAAACAAAGATCTAAAAAAAAGGATAACTTAAATTGTGTCCACAAGGGTTGTAATGGGGGCCTTATATAAGCCTAAAAAAGTGAAAGGTCATCCAAATGATGTGACCCTTGAAAAGATAACATAATAGCCTTGAAAATATAACTCTGATAAGATGCATGTGTCAGATATAGTACCAATAAAACAAAAAGTAATGCTTCTAGGCCTTGTCAGGCCCCCACAAAGATATTATATAGATTTTCTCAACTATCGAGAATATTTGGTATCCCTAGGTGATCCTCTATAGACATTGATAGCTCTTAGAGATTCTCTCGAGGCCCAATAAACTTTAAATAGGCATGTGAAGTGGGCTGCCTCAACTATATTTAAAATTAGCTCTTGGGCTCCATTTTGAACTACATCATGTTGACTTCAATATTTCAATCTTGCAATCTCTAATCCACTAAATTACTTCAAGATTCATTTTAGGATCTTAAAGGCATATTCTACTTATCTCTCCCATGACGTTAATTCAAGCTTTTTTGTGAGCCACCTTTCCTTTACACATCAAGTAATCTTAACAATAGTCCTGCCTCATGGGTAAATGCATTTCCAGGTGAAGCGTTACTATCAAAATGGACTAAATTACAACTGTACCCAAAATGTAGGAAAATTAGATTTATGTACTTCTATTATTTGCTTTTATATCCTACTGCAAAGTGACCGTTAAGATATTACCTTTGTAACTTAATAGTCACGTTAGTCTATATAAATACCTCCCTTGTGGAGGAATATGATAACGCTTTTTCTTTTCTGTTCCTCAACCTCCAAAAATTGATATCTCTTCCTCTCCTCTAAGTCTAACACTATATATTTAATCTCCACATGGTATTAGAGCATTCTGCTTCTTTCGATTGCTAGCCAGAGGTGTGTTCCTCATTATTTAGATTACTTCTATTGTTTTACGCCATCGGTCATAAACCACTAGGTTCTCACCAGGAATCTAGTAGGAAAGGAAGCTATCATATGAGTTGTAACTTATATGATGGAAAAGGGGGAGACAGATGTAAAGGGAGAAGGCGCACCATCTCCCATGATGGAAGTACCACAAGCTGGGATGATAGCAATCTCCCAAGGCCTATCGATGACTTCGGTGATACATGGTTCAACCAACTACTGGTGTTTCACACCAAAGCCAATTTTCAGGGGCCTAATTATCATTTGTGGACACGGTATGTTCAAACCGTACTCAGACCAAGAAATCTTGAAGACCATCTGGAAGAACTCCAATTATAACTTACCAGAGGAGAAAGAAAAGAGTGAATAAGAAGAATCCAGAAGCGGGACCCACAATTGACAGGTGTCCATACGAGGTGGTGGATCCACCAACCTCAAGTGGATCCACTATATAAGCTAGGGGTAGGTCCAAGAATAAGGACATCAAGAAGTGAGTCAATCTTAAGGTGAGGAGGCCCTGAGCAGAAGTCCTCAAAACTCATGCTCCCTGAATCTACCTGGGTAGGTTCTTGATCTTTTTATATTTCATTCTATAGATCTGGTGAGGAGCCACGGAAGGTGGTGGTAGAGTCGGCGATCAAGATCCGATGGATTGCGATCCACTCTGCCCGTGAATTCTCTTCTTCAACTCCGGGAGAACTACCAAGGAAGTACTAGACTGGACGACGAGCCTGATCACATATCTTCTTGAAACCAACAGATTTCCTGTTTCCTTTTCGACACATTGATTGGAAGAATATAGTTTGGATAATTGACAGTTGATTCAATTCTATTCTAATTGATCTAACCTAGGATCTTTCCATTGGTATCAGAGCCGACATCTCTCCCAATGGCCAAGGTTACAGCAGAAATTGAGAAGTTGTCAACTCAGATGGAAGGTTTGACCGCCAAAGTAGCGTTGGTAGAAGGTATGTTTGCCAAGATAGATCAGATTGATGAACTGAAAGGTAGTCATGACGCAGATGATGCTACAAATGCAGTCCGTAGCGGCCAAATTGGAGGCATTTCCTAAACCTGAATCACCGAGTGTGGATTTATCGTCTCCTGAGAAATCGCCAGCTACAATTCCAGTAGCACCTCCAGTAATACCTACCTTTACTTTAGCACACAAAGAAAAGAAGGGTGAATTATTACCTTTTTCTGGAGAGAATGTGGATTCCTGGCTCCTACAAGCTGAAAGATTCTTTTTGTTAAACAACATTGCTGAAGTAGATCGATTAGATTCCGTAATGCTTTATTTGATAGGTGAGGCCTTAGCTTCGTTTATATGGACCGAGAAACATCAGAAGATTACTTCATGACAAGTTTTTCGCAGTAAAGTGGAGGAATGTTGGAAATCAATTGATTATGATTCCAATTATGAGGAAATTAATGGATATCAAACATGACAAATCCATTATTGCTTATCGAACGGAATTTGAACGGTTGTCGTCGCAAATACCAGAGTTAGGTGATCCCTTTTTGATCCGAGTTTATTATAAAGGCCTCAAACCTGAGATCAAAGCACAGTTGGGCCATCCGCGACCCACGGAATTGATTCCGCTCATGGAAGCTTCCCTACAAATGGAAAAGAGGATATATACCACGTGGCACACGATGAAATCTCCTACACCGCCAGATTGTTCTACCTTCCCATCCATTCCCAACGCCAATATTCCAAGAAAAACCTCACCCCTACTGCCAACGAGTTCTACACACTACGACAAGGGGAAGACACCTCTAGCTACCGATTCTTCTACTTCTAACACTATGTCTCACACTCTAAGCCTCTCAAATCCGGGTACTCACCACCCTAAACGCCAGCTTAGGCTAACTGATGCTGAATTTCATGCGAGAAGGGAAAAAGGATTATGTTTCCACTGTGACGAGAAGTTTCAACCGGGCCATAGATGCAAGAAGCAATTGAATACTTTTGCTAGTGCATGATGAAGATGAGGATGTTTTGGATGATGTGGAATCAGATTGGTCATCGATAGGCACTGAATCTGTTGAGGTTAGTGCTATGTTCACTGCAAGTGTATCGTGCAATTCAGTCAGCGGCCTCTCCAAGAGGTCTATAATGAAATTACAAGGTAAACTTTACGATTGTGATATCATCATTCTCATCGACCCTGGTGCAACTCACAATTTCATCTGTGATAAATTAGCTAAGGATTTACAATTGCCATTGACACCAGCTGGTAGATACCGAATTGTTTTAGGTGATGGCCCTGTCGTTTATGGTCAAGGGAAATACAACGAGGTTCCCATTACCATACAAGGTATCATGGTTATTGATGAATTTTTACCACTATCGTTATCGAGTATCCATATCATTTTGGGTAAACAGTGGCTAGATTCCATTGGTTGGGTACATCAGCACTTTCAGAAAGCTAATCATGAAGTTCATCATTGATGGGGAAGTCCAAACATTGAGAGGAAACCCAAATCTGCGTAAAGAAGTAATTTCGGTTGATCATGAAGCTAAGGATCTACTCCATGGTAATGTTTTTATGGCTGAACTTTACCTAATTGAAGATAGTTCTGAGGCATTGATGGAAGTATCAAAGCATTTAGCTCTTGAGACACAGCTATAAAGCCAGATTCCTGATGTTTTTGATAACCCTCAGGAATTACCTCCCCACCGAAATATTGATCATGCCATTAATTTGGTACCAGGGGCTCCAATTATCAATAAGCGGCCCTACTGATATTCTTATGTACAGAAAAATGAAGTGGAGAAATTGATTGGGGAGTTGCTGGCCGCTGGCGTCATCCAACATTCACATAGTCCATATGCCAGTCCAATTTTATTGGTACAAAAGAAGCATACAAGTTGGCAGATTTGTGTGGATTACAGGGCTTTGAACAAGTTGACCATTCCGGATCGTTATCCTATTCCAGTAGTCGATGAACTATTAGATGAGTTACATGGTAGAATCATTTTTTCCAAGTTAGACCTCCGTTCAGGATATTATCAGATCCGTATGAAAGCGGCAGACATTCCCAAAACAGCCTTCCGTACTCATGAGGGTCACTACGAATTTAAAGTGATGCCCTTTGGCCTTTGCAACACACCTTCTACCTTCCAAGCTTTAATGAATCAAATCTTTTCGTCCCCATCTCAGGAAGTTTGTCCTAGTTTTTTTTATGATATTTTGATTTACAGTAAAAATGTGAAAGCGCATCATGAACGTTTCAGTTGTTAACAGATCACCAACATCACATCAATCCATCTAAATGCTCCTTGGGTCAACCTCGGTTGGAACATTTGGGCCATTGGATATCAGCTGAAGGGGTTATCTACAGACGAGGAAAAGATTAATCAATTAAAGATGTTCGGAGTTTTCTCGGCATTGGGTGGCTACTACAGAAAATTCGTTAAGAATTTTGCTCTTATTGCAGATCCATTATTCCAGCTAACCAAAGCCAACAAGGTGGTCTGGACGTCGGCCACTGATCAATCGTTTCGCCAATTGAAGGAAGCCTTGTCTACGACCCCGTCTTAGCTTTGCCCGATTTCTTTAACTCTTTTGTAGTTGAAACAGATGCTTCCAACAAGGGCAGTTTTGATACAATCGGGATGTCCCATTGCTTTCTACAGCTACGGTCTACCTAAAACCAAAGTGCCAAAATTCTGCATATGAAATTGAGCTGTTTGCAGTAGTGATGGCAGTCCAGAAATGGAAACACTACCTGGTACACTTACCTTTTACTTTGAAAACTGACTAGTTCAGCTTGAAATACCTTTTGGAATAGAAGGAAGTTCCCAGCCAGTATGCCAAATGGTTGGTGAAGCTCATGGGCATCCAATTCACTATCGAATATCATGAAGGCAAATCCAACAAGGTAGCAGATGCTCTTTCACGAATGCCTCAAGAAGATTCAGTAACTATCAATGACATTTCCGACATAACTATTACTCGATTTCGATACCATTCGTACTGAAGTCGATCACGACCCTTTTTTGTGAGAAATTGTCATTAAACTCACGTCCGATCCGACTGCCGTTTCTCATTACTCCCTTCAACCGGGCCAATTGTTCTACAAAGATCGGTTAGTCATTCCCAAATCTTCCAGTGTTATTCCTACTTTATTATCTGAATTCCATAATGGCGCTATTGGAGGGCATGCGGGGTATCTTAAAACATACAAACGGTTGACATCTCAGTTTTTCTGGTTTGGAATGAAGTCTGATATTAAACGACATGTTAGCGAATGTCAAATCTGTCAACAGAACAAGCTGTCCACTCTGTCTCCAGCAGGTCTCCTCCATCGGAGAGTTCTAACACTATTTGGGTCATCGTGGACCGATTATCCAAGTACGCCCACTTTGTCCCATTAAAACATCCTTTTAACCCCAAAGATCTCGCTCGTATTTTTGTTAAAGAAGTGATTTGACTACATGGAATTCCAAAATCAGTGGTATCTGATCGAGGCAGCAACCTTCTTGGGAAATTTTAGGCAAGAAATACACAAGCTCCAAGGGACTCAACTTCGTTTAGTTCAGCCTACCATCCGGAAACTGATGGCCAAATAGAAGTAGTGAACAAGCGCCTGGGAGATTACTTGTGTTGTTTTGCTTCCAGCAAACCGCACACTTGGAGTCGCTGGCTATCTTGGGCGAATATTCTTATAACACTTCGTACCATGTAAGTGCTAAAATGACACCCTTCAAAATCGTGTATGGACGTGATCTGCCTATCTCGATCCGTTATGGTACCCCTACCTCACCAATAGATGACATTGACAAATACTTAGTGGAACAGCGATCAAACACTATCTTTATTAAAGGAAAAACTCCATGATGCCCAGTCAGCTATGAAGTCTACCAAAGATAAAGCTAGAAGGGATGAAGAGCTATCTGTAGGAGATTGGGTCTACCTCAAAATCCGACCCTATCGGATGAAATCCCTAGTCAAACGTTTTAATGCAAAGTTAGCTCCTAAGTATTTTGGGCCCTATCAAATCACTAAACGAATTGGAGTAGTGGCTTACAAACTGTCTTTACCCGATGGGTGCAGAATCCATCCAGTTTTTCACATATCTCAACTACGTAAAGTCAAGGGTCAGCATGATTAGGTACTTCCACTGCCTTCTGTTTTATCTAGCCAACTAGAGTGGATCATTGAACCACAGGAAATAATGGATTTCCGAGGCGAAGGGTCTGCCACGAAATTCTTATCCGGTGGAAGGGGTTGCCAGACTTTGAGGATACGTGAGAATTGGCCCATACTATTGCCCATCGTTTTCCTTCTTTTCAACTTGAGGACAAGTTGAGACTTCTGGCGGGCAGAGATGGAAGAACTCCAATTATAACTTACCAGAGGAGAAAGAAAAGAGTGAATAAGAAGAATCCAGAAGCGGGACCCACAGTTGACAGGTGTCCATACGAGGTGGTGGATCCACCAACCTCAAGTGGATCCACTATATAAGCCAGGGGTAGGTCCAAGAATAAGGACATCAAGAAGTGAGTCAATCTTGAGGTGAGGAGGCCTTGAGCAGAAGTCCTCGAAACTCCTGCTCCGTGAATCTATCGAGGTAGGTTCTTGATCTTTCTATATCTCATTCTACAGATCTGGTGAGGAGCCACGGAAGGTGGTTGTAGAGTCGGCGATCAAGATCCGAGGGATTGCGATCCACTCTGCCCGTGAATTCTCTTTTTCGACTCCAGGAGAACTACTAAGGAAGTACTGGATGAACGACGAGCCTGATCACAGATCTTCTTGAAACCAACAGATTTCCTATTTCCTTTTCGACACATTGATTGGAAGAATATAGTTTGGATAATTGACAGTTGATTCAATTCTATTCTAATTGATCTAACCTAGGATCTTTCCACCATCTCACTAATAGAGTTCTTCCACAAGAAGATCCTCAGTATAAGAGATGAATTGTTGAAGAAGAAATATTATATACTTGGATTTTGGATTCAATGACAACTGAGGTAGCGAATTGCTTTATCAAATATCCAACCATAAAAGAGATATGGGATGCTGCTCAGCAATATCATTAAAGAAAAATGACAAAACAAAAATTGCTCAGCTAGTAATCAGAGCCTTACAGCAAGGTGAAAAAACAGTCTTCGCCTATGCCAATGAACTAAGGATGTTCTATAGCGAACTTGATCATTATAGATCACCGGTCCATGACTTGGTAGAAAGAGAGTATACATTGATGGATAGATTCTATCGATTTCTGCAAGGCGTATGACTTGAGTTTGAAAGCCTTAGAAGTCAACTATGCAATCGGGAAAACACAATATCCTTCGATGACATAGTCTCACAGTTAATTGGTGAAGAGAGCCGACTTCAAGATATGAAGGTAAGTGGTGAAGGTGCTGCCTATGTCGCCATGAATCCTGGAGGAACTCCTTCAAGTCAACAAGGGCAATCCACTTCAACTATTGGTGCTGCTAAAAAAACCTCAAGTCTAAGGTAAAGACAATTTGTGGTGTAATTATTGCAAAAGGAGAGGGCACATAAAGGAAACCTGCTGGAAGTTATATGGGTGGCCTCCACAGGTACACATGGTGAACAGTTCATTTTAATTGCAAGATGGGCAACTCGAAAACAAGATGGATGGACAAAGATGGGCACTCATATATACCCCTTAGAACTACTCAACAACTCTTTTACCACTATCTAACTACCCAATGCAACAAATACCAAATTTTCCTCTGGAAGGTTCTCATCATGATGTTCCTAGAAAGCAAGAGGAAACAAATATCCAACAACAAGTAAGAGTCCTGTAACAACAAATGCAGGGGCCTCATCAACTCATCATCAGGATCAGTCATTAGGTCAACTTCACTGGTGAATTCAGGTAAAACCTCAATTTTATCACTTCTATCATCAGTATCGAATGCTCATTATAGCTCATGGATCTTGGATGATTCAGGAGCCACAGATCACATGACCCCAATATCGATTATGTTTCTAAATTATAAAGCTTGCATAACTGAACAACATATCCAAACCATCGATGGTACTCTCCTCCCTCTAGCTGGTATAGGTAGCATACAATTACCACCCATTGGCTTACTCACTCGAATGTTACATTATCCTAAACTCTTTGTGAGCCTAGTCTCTCTTCAAAGAATTGCCAAATTAGATGAACATAAAATCCTATTTGATGGTCTTGATGGATTTTTGTGTAATAAGGTCCACGGGTGGAAGATTGAACTTGTTAGCATCTGAAATAGATTGTACTACTTGCCCTGCTCTTCTTGGAACTATGAGAGGGGACGTGATTTCAAGACAACAACAGTAGTCACAACTACCATAGAAGAGAAGGCTATACTTCAACATTGGTGTTTAGGACAGCCCTCCTTCTCCTTACTTCCAACAATGTATTCGAGTTTTTTTAAGACTTTATCAATAGATAGATTGGTTTGTGATGCCTGTCATCTTACAAAATCAAAGATAGTATATCCGTCCACAGATAATAGATGCCTCAAACCTTTCCAACTCTTCTTCTGCGACATTTGGGGACCCTCACAAATAGACCTAAATGGATTCAGATAGTTTACGGTGTGTATTGATGATCACAACAGGTTTGGGGGCTGTGTCTTCTTAAATAAAAAGCAGAAGTGACAGAAATCCTAAAGAATCACTGCCACTTGATTAAAAGACAGTTTGACATAGATGTCCAAGGATTTAGGATGGATAATGCCCGAGATATAGGTAACAATGACTTGCGAAAGTATTTTCGAAGGGGAAGGCATTCAACATGAGACTTCCTGTCCATACACTCCTCAACAAAATGGACGTGCTCAAAGGAAAATCGGGGACATCTTGGGTAAGGGCAGGATACTCATGGAACAAGCATGTATTTCAAAAAAAATTTGGGGCTTTGTTGTTATGACAACGATCCATCTAATTAATAGACTTACCACCAAGATACTAAGTTTGAAAAGTCCCATAGAAATCTTGGAGAAACTCTTTTCTACTGATTGAGAATGGTTTATCTCCAAATGTATTTGGGTGTGTGCATATGCACATGACTACAACCCATCATTGGATAAATTATCAACTAAAGCCCTAAAATGTGTGTTTGTGGGATACTCAAACACACAAAAGGGATATAGATGCTACCATCCAGTCACTAGAATAACTATAGTCACAAAAAATGTGACCTTCAATGAGCACCAATTCTACTGTATATCGGATCCTAAAGAAGAGGAGAATAGAAAAGAGATATCCAAGGAGTCAGTCAGAATGAAAATCCTACTCCCTCCTAATCACGATGCGGAGGGAGATGCCATACCCATCTCTAGAGGAGGAAGTCATATCTCTATCCAACGTGAAGAAAGTGTAAAGCTGGATGACATAGAAACATTACCTCTTAACATGTTTCCTAAATACTATGTGATGTGGGACAAAATAGGAGAATCAAAATTTCTCAAAGAGAAGTGTAAGGGATGGTATATTGATAGAAGGATGTTATGAATTTGTAAAATTGATGACCTTGAATTCCCTAGCTTTAATCACACAATTGAAGAGGAGAGGGATCGTTTTTAATAACCTTAAAGTGGCGTTTCTATTTAATGAATCATACCAAATTTCACCACCAATGTGTATGAATACGCAACTATATGATTAGAGGCTATCCTAGGGTTCATACAAATCCTAAGAACAAGAGATTTTTGGGGAAGGATGATCTATCACACAAAATGGGAAGAATGAGAGTACCTTGATGGAGATTCTGATTGATGTGACCTTGTTAGGACAAAACTTCGAAATCTCCTTCTTGGTTACTCCTTGCTTTGAGAGAAAAGAGAGAAGGGAATGAAAAGAAATGATGGAAAGAGGGAAAGAGGAGAAGAATCAGAAGAAGTAATGGAGAAATGGTGTGTGTTGTGGAGAGAAAGTAAAAGAGGGATGGAGAGGGAAAAGTCATGGATTGATGTGTGGATGAGAGAAACTGAGAGAGAGGGGAGGGAATT
Organism: Lemna minuta; assembly: GCA_024174645.1. Lineage (NCBI taxonomy): Eukaryota > Viridiplantae > Streptophyta > Magnoliopsida > Alismatales > Araceae > Lemna > Lemna minuta. The sequence continues at coordinate 18,232,851 of CM044105.1, forward strand.
CGTGAAGTATGAGAGAGAAAGAGTGGGGGAACAGTAAAACTTTAAACTTTTTCAAATTTCAAGTTATAAGACATAATTTCACAAGATCCACATAAATAGGGGAAGAGAGAGAAAGATTCAACCCTTGAATTGGCGTGTCTCTTCAAGGGGTGCTACCTTTTGAGGAGAAATTTTGACCCTCTTGAAAGGATGCTTTAAAAAGCCACTTGTCAAGATGTGAGGGTGACATTTAGAGGGTTTTAATTGCTGAAAATTTTAGGGGTAATTTAGTAATAGTAATCTGTACTAAAATCGTGGGTTCAAGTTGACTTGGTCAAAGAAAGATCTATGATGCAAATAACTTCAAATTTGAGAATCTAAAGTTAGTTCTTATAATTTAGGGAGATAATTTGACTTGGTCAAAAGGGTTCCTAAATTTTAGGAAAGTAGTTTGACTTGGTCAAAGGCTCAAAATTAAAGGTTTGAAGTCAAGAGTAGGGTTTGGCCAAGTCAATAGAATTGTTTAAAGAATTCTAAGGATTAAGGGGTGACACTCCCATCTTCATGAGCTTGCTCTTCTTCATGTTTTCAAAGTCTTTTGATATATACATGTCTTCAAATGATAGATTTTTGAATTTCTTTCGTCAACATCAGCATGTTGTTTACTTGATATAGATGACTTCGAATCCTTGCCTTTCTCCTTAAGTTTTATTGCTTTGGTGCCTCCTTGGATGCTTCCCTTTCTATTGAGGTGTCCCCACCACTATGTTAGGAGCAAAAACAAACTACCAAGAGAACCACTTAATCACAACAACTTCCATCTCTAGGGGAGGAAGTCACATCCCAACACGATGACCCTTGTGAAGGAGAAATCTTACCTATAGCCCTAAGAAAAGGAACGCGAGCATGTGTCAAATCACTTCCTCACTGCGTAGGAAATGTTATGAACTATTGAAAAATATCACCACAATATAAAAGTTTCCTTAATGTATTTAATTATACTATTGTTCTACATATAATTGAAGAAGCACTTCGAGTACCCACACTAGGAAAAAACAATGGATGAAGAGATTGAAGCATTAAGGAAAAACCAAACCTGGGATATTGTGGAGGAAAAAAGGTGAATAAAACTAGTGGGATGCAAATGGATATTTGCTATGCAAATAGATCTATTGAATTGAGGGCACCCCGTAACAATGCCCCCCCCGATGTCATTAAAACAATGACGAAAGGTACAGATCATGTACTACGGGGTACCAGTAGTCAAGGGGCCTAGACCACCTCGGTGCCAAAAACGCAAACCCCCTCGCGTTTGTGCTGGATAGCATCAGCGGAAGGGGTACAACCCCTGAATATGACCTCATTCCTATGGGTCTCAGATGGACCAAAGTGTGGCAAAAATAGTCTGCCACTCAGCTTCACGACGGAATGATCCGCCACTAAACGACCGCCAGAACGCCTCCTCCAAAGTCGCCACCAGGCAACCGACACCCGCCGCCTGCCACACCTCCTGGGCCAAGGGACATGCAAAGAACATGTGCGGGCAATCCTCCACCGCCCTAGTGCACAGCGGGCATTCCACGGGAGAGTCTGGGACCATGCGCTGCCGCAAGGACCTCGTCATCAGTCGCCGTCGTAGTAGGAGCCAGGTCGAAAACCTTGATCTTCAAAGGGAGACGTCGCTTCCATACCAAACGACACCTCTACAAAAGGAGCGGGTCCTTCGATTCCCCCTGGCCTTGAAGCAATCTATAAACTGCCCGAACGGTGAAGCTTGGGCCACTCCACACCCACGCATCCTGGGTTGTCTCCGACATGCTCTGATCGGAAAGGAGCTCCTGCAGCCTCAGCAGCTCCGCCACCCGCTGGTCAGATAATGCCTCGGGCAAAGCCGGGGCCCATGCTCTGTGCCAGGCCCACTGTACCGAAGCCCCCGGATCCACGGATAATGCGTAGAGGCGAGGAAAAACCCCATTGAAAGGACCGTGTTCGGACCAGTTGTCCTCTTAGAACCAAAAAGTCTCCCCGTTCCCTAGATGCGGGTGGAAGAACCTCTACACCTATGGAAAACACGTTCGCATGCTCGCCATGAATGCGGAGTCGCCAATCCTCGGGGTCTGCCACATCTCCCAATCCAGCGAATGTCCGTACCCTGTCTCTTAGCACCACTGATACTAAGTCTCCCGAAGGTTGCATCATCCGGCGCACCCACTTGGTCAGGAGGGCTATGTTGGTGTGCTGAAGATGGCGTATGCCTAATCCGCCTTGAGAAACCGGTCGACACACGGTGGTCCATGCGACGATTGCCGCCCCCATGATTCCTCGGGCCGAGAACCTCGCCAAAAGAAGCTCCGCATTGTCTTCTCGAGACGTCTCCTTACTCCGCCGGCATCCTGAAGATCGACATATAATAAATGGGTATAGCGGCCAGGACCGACTTCAGTAGAACCAGTCGACCCCCGCATGAGAGGAGGCATGCCCGCCAGCCTCCCAAGCGCATCTCCACCTTCTCGAATACTGGCTGCCAATCTTGGATCCGAAGGTGGCGATCGGCAAGCGGCACCCCAAGGTACCGGATCAGCAGGGTTCCAATAGGCGTCTCCAGGATTTGAGAGCATCCACTCAGCTCCTCCGCGGATAAACCGAAACCGACGAGGGTGGACTTAGCCCGATTCAGTCGAAGCCCAGAGAAATTTGAGAATATGTCTATCACGATCGAGAGTGTCTGTGCCACAGCCGTGGATCCATGGATGAAGAATGTCGTATCATCGGCATATTGCAGCAAGGGTATCCCACCGGGAAGGCTAGCCGACTGAAATCCGGTCATGGCCTCGTGCAGGCACACCTACGATGTGCATACAGCCAACGCGTCCACTGTTAGGATGAACAGTAAGGGGGCCAGCGGGCAGCCCTGCCGGATGCCTCGTTAGGGGGTGAATCCATCCCCCTTGCTGCCGACCGTTCACTAGGACGGCAAAAGTGGAGGTTGTAACGCACTGTTTCACCCTACGCACCCATGTCTCTGGGAAGCACCGACGTCGGAGGACATTCCACGAAAACGCTCAGTCAACAGAGTCATAGGCCTTAGCAAAATCCACCTTCCACATGAAACCGGTGGTGCCATCCCGATGCCATGCTGCTACAATCTCTTCTGCCAACACGATATTGTCTGCCATCTGCCGGCTCGGGATAAAGGCAGACTGGAACGGGCTTATCAGTGATGAAAGCACCCCCCGTAGCCGATTGGCCAACACCTTTGCGAATATCAGGTACAACGAGTTGGACAGTGAAATCGGGCGGAAATCACCGATTTGCTCTGCCCCTTGAACCTTCGGCAACAACACAATGCATGCTTTGTTAAGCTTGTCCATCTGGCATCGGCCTGCCCTGAAATCCTCCAGCGCCGCCATAACTTCGTGCCTCACCGTGTCTCAGCAATCCTTATAGAAGAACACTGGGATGTCGTCTGGTCCAGGGGCACCTTCGTTGTTTAGCCCTTGCAAGGCCACTTTTACTTCATCTTCCGAGAACGGAAGGATCAGCTGTTGCTGTTGACTCGGATCTAAAACAGAGGCCCCGGTAGCCAGCCACCGCCACCGATTTGTCGGCCCCCGGCGGTAGAAATCCCAGAAATGCTCCGCAAAGGCCTGGCCGACCGCTGCCTAGTCACTGAGCACATGATCTCCAATCCGAAGACGACGGATGCCATTGAGGCGACGTTGCCCTTTCGCCATCTGGTGGAAGAAGCGCGTGTTGGCGTCTCCGGCTGATGGCCAGAGCTCCTGAGATCGCTGACGCCAGTCCAGAGATATGCAAATAGATCTTTATATAGGTATTAAGCTCGACTGGTAACCAAAGGATACACTCAAACCTACGGTATAGAGTTCAAAGAAATATTTGCTTTAGTATCTAAGATAAACACTGTTAGGATATTGATTTTGTTGATAGTCAACCTAAATTGGAAATTATACCAATTTGATGTTAAAAATACATTTCTGCATGGGGATTTAGAGGAAGAAATTTATATAAGAATACTACCTGGATATGAACAAGTAGAAAATAGAACTGAAGTGTGTAAGTTGAAGAAGGCACTTTATGGATTAAAACAATCTCCTAGAGCTTGGTTAGATAAATTCACACTAACCATGAAAGTATTAGGATACAAACAATGTAACTGAAGGAATAGATATTACTCTATTCTACAAACATGTTCCAATTGAAGGAGTTACCATCCTAATAGTATCTGTTGATGATATTATCATCACAAGAAACAATGATCTACAAGGCATTAAATTAGAAGAGCACTTGACCTCACATTTTGAGGTGAATAAGTTGGGACCCCTCAAGTACTTTCTGGGAATTGTGATAGCACAGTCCACAAATGGGTACTTAGTGACTCATAAAAAATATATACTCGATCTCTTAAATGAAATAGGCCTAACACATAGGAAATTTAGTAAGACACTGTTACATACCCAGCAAACAAGAAATGGAAAGGAATTTGTTATTCAAGGCATTCCAAGAAGGGAGCTGTAACAGACTCATCGGGTGGTAAGTTCACCCCCACTAATCCAGAAACTAACCCCTGACCCGATAAATAGGGTCAAATAATGAATAAGCATGGGCTCGGCATTGAGAAGAAGAGACGGGAGATACTCCCCCTGAGCGAGTACCGATCCGGTCTCGTAGGTTGTATTGTGCGGTGCTCCTATTCTAGGAGTATTGTTCGGTGTTCTCGGTCAAAGGTACGATTTCAATTAAATACAATTCTGGAGTTGTTACAGACACCTATAGAAATAAATCGTAAACTAACACTCAAAGAGGATGATCTTGAAATTAAAATCCACTTATATCAAAAAATAATTGGTAAGTTGCTGTACCTAGCTCATACTCGTCCTGACATATCTTATTCTATTAATATGTTAAGTCAATTTATGCACAACCCAAGAAGAACCCACTATCAAGTAGCTCTTTGAATATTGAGATATTTAAAGAGGACCATTGGTCTTGGCCTCACATTTAAAAAAACAGGTAAGTTGGATCTCCTTATATTCACTGATTTTGATTATGGTGGATCTTTGGTTGACCACAGGTCTATAACTGGATATTGTACCTTATTAGGAGGCAACTTGGTCATTTGAAGGAGTAAAAAACAAGGAGTAGTGTCAAAGTCAAGTATTGAGGCCGATTTATATGCTTTATCCAGTGGAATAGATGTAGTACTGTGGATTAGAGGAGAGGATCGTCCCCCTGTCGTCAAACTTGAAGGAGAATGAGGGAGGGTTGGCGATCGCGATCGCGGGGGCGGGGCCTGCGTTCGCGCGCGAGGGGCCCGCGTTCTCAATCACGAGGGAGAAAGTTTGTGCATGCCATTCCGCTGAAGGCTGGAAGTTGGCGGCGACCACGATCGCGCTCAAGGTTTGGTCGGCATTCACGTTCGCGCTCGAGGGTTTCCTGGCAATCGAGATCGCGATTAAGGAATTTCCGTCATCCGCGCTCGCGATCAAGGGCACGGCTCCTGCAGTCACGTTCGCGATCAAGGGCATGGCCAGAGTTCGCTGAATATCGAGGAGGTGTACTGGCGTGGAAGAGGAACCGTGCGGTCGCAGGAAGGCGTTTCCCGGAGAAATTTCAGAGTCGCCAGACAGGATATGAAGGATCACGTTAGAAATTGAGGGAGAGAAGTCTGAGCTCATGCACGATTGACCCGAGGCAGAGCAGACGAGGAAATCGCGATTTCACACGATTTCGTTCGAGAAGGTGGTTCCCGGAGGTCCGCGAGTCTTGCCCGAGAGAAAATCGATGGCAAGATCCATCAGAGGTCCGGCGAAGGGCGCAGAAGGAAATCAAGATCCCGGTCAAAGATCAGTTGCGCCGCGGTGACGGGGATCTTGGCAGGTGGCAGTGGAGACGGAGACGGTCGGTTCGTGATAGGGCGATAGGATTCCCCAGCAAGTCAGATCGCCAGTACGACTCAAATGGGGCAGAATCCCGCCGTCCTGCCCAGCGCCCAGCAGTCACTGACCGCAAAATGTCGACAGCAGTCAATGATTCAGCAGCCACGTTGCCGACACAATCCCCGCCAATAGTGGCCGGCCCCTCCAGCAAGCACACAAGCTTGAGGGGTGTGAAGACGTATGCTGAAATAGTCAGGCAGAGACCCGAGGGTCGCGAAGAGTTAAGGGAGATAAGGAGAAGGCAATCTGAGCAAGCACTTAAGAGGCTAATCTACCCAGTAGACCCCGCAAGAGAGGGTCGTTGTTTCAGATGCTTGGAGCGGGCCATGTTGCACGAGAATGCCGGGATCCTATCACATGTCGTCTGTGTCGACAGCCAGGGCATCGACAAGCTTCCTGCCATTTTCGGAGGGGGCAGAGAGCAAACAATCCAGGCCCGGGGATGTTCGATTGTCTGGTGGGAGACGTGCGGGGCGAAGATCCCTTATGGGATCACATCCTGGACGCGATCCGAACGGTCTGCCCCGACCTCTTATGTCCCGACGTCCACCGTCTAGTTTCGGGGACGGTTTTCATTCGAAAGATGGCCAAGGCAGACTGGCGTAAGTTGCTGGGCGCCACTCAGCAGTTACCGGGGAGCGTCAATCACCTGGCGGAGATCTCACCCCTCGGATGGGGCCTTCGTTTTCGACCGGAGTTACCAAAACGCTGGAAATCCGGGGCATTCCATTCGGGTTCCGCAAGTGGCCTCACCTGGAGCGAGTGATTCGGCCCGTTGGTACGCTCCGTAAGATTGTTTGTGAGGGAATGCAGATTGGAGACCCGAATTGTGTATGTTTGGACGCTGACATGGATGGCGACAAGGAGGTCCCAAGCATGATTTCGACAGAGGTGGAAGAGGGCAGAGTCGCAAAAATCATGATTGCAGTTTTACCGCCTCCCCCTCCGCTGCCACAATGCCACCACCCTTGTGAGCAGCAGCAAGAGGAGCGCATGCCAGTTGACACCGGCAGCTCGGGCGGCCAGGCATGGCCCTGTACACCACGTCTCCTTTTGTCTCCTTCTTTCAGGGCGGATCTTTCAAAGAAATTGCCAACTACTCAGGCGATTGGTTCCCCCGACTCGACCGTACTGTGTTACTCCCGGAGACGTCAAGATCGTAGTTTGGGGACTCGTGGGGGAGCTGCTGGTTCTCGCAGCTGGTGGAACGTCAGTGGGTGACTCTCCGTACCCATGAGCAGGCCGCCATGACTCCTCTGGACGAGCTGGAATCTCCCAAGATGCCATCTTCTATACCGCAGGCCCACGAGGAGCAGAGGACCGAGAAGTTCATACCGGACGGGGTTGTGTTGTTGCCTAATGCGGAGGTGGGACAAGAGATGGGGGCTGAACGTGGAGACGATCCGGTTATCCAATGAAGTGCATTAGCTGGAATGTACGAGGGTTACGGGATGAGAGGAGACGGGGGATTGTGGGTCGTTACCTCCGGGAATGGGGTGCGGACATTATGTCTTCAGGAGACGATGCTGGCCCAGCTCGAGCGGCGATCTTGGACGACACTCGAATGGGGAAGCGGGGCGGCTCATGTCGCTATTGAGGCATCTGGAAGATCCGGGGGCATCCTGCTAGCCTGGAAGGAGGATATGTTTGAGCACTTGGAGGGGACGGCATGTGGCGGTGGCCCATTTGAAGAGCCGAAGGGACGAAACCCCCTTTGTGGTGGCCTCGGTGTACGGCCCCACCCACCCGGGCAGGCGCGAGGAGTTATGGGAGGATCTGAGACAACTTCAGGGGGCATTTCTGGGGACCCCGATGCTGATTGGCAGCGATTTCAACGTTACTCTTAGGGCAAATGATCGCCCTAACGGTGGAGGTGGACGGGATCCGGGTTCTGCGCAATTTTGGGAGTTGATTGATTCGCTGAGCCTGGCTGAAATGGGCCCCCTGGACCGGCATTATACGTGGAGCGGACAGTCTTCACAGTCGAGACTTGACCGGTTTTTATGTTCAGTGGAGATGCTGGCTGGCTATCCATTAACGGAAGTCTCTGCCCTCCCCCGACCTTTATCAGACCACACACCCATCACATGGTCAGCGAAGGCGGGAGATGCCAGACCTACCTACTTCAAGATGGACCGGTCGTGGCTTCGGGACGAAAAGCTCAAAGCCGACATTAGTGAGTGGTGGCGGTCCTGGAGTACCTTCGGCCAAACAGCGAGATCAACTCGCCACCAATCTAAAAGACCTACGCCATCATCTTTTTGACATGCGGAGGCAAATTCGAGCTACACGTACACAGGCCAGGGATGCTGCCCTTATGCGGGTCCGGTTATTGGATGAGGCGGAGGATTTGCGTCCACTATCGGCGGATGAAAATAGGGAGCGAAAGATGAGTCAACGCAAGGTGGCTGAAATGGATTATCGGATCGAGATGGACTAGAGACAGCGGTCGTGGCTACTTGGGCTCGCGGCTGGGGACGCCAACACGCGGTTTTTTCACCAGAGCGCGAACGGGAGGCGACGTCAGAATTGTATCCGCCGGCTGCAGATTGGGGGATGCATCTTGAGCGATCATTCGACTATCGGCCAGGCAATTGCAGATCACTTTCGGGAATTTTACCGCCGAGGTCCCGCTAATCAGTGGCGATGGCGAGCCACTGGGGCATCTGTTCTATTGCCCGTACAGCAGCAGGATTTGATTGCCTCATTCTCAGAGGATGAAGTGAAAGCGGCAATACGTGGCCTGCATTCGGAGGGCGCCCCTGGGCCAGATGGCATACCGGTGTTCTTCTACCTAGAATGTTGGGACGTAGTCGGTGCGGAGGTGATGGCGATGATAGAAGATTTCAGGGTTGGTCGCTGTAACATGGACCGGTTGAACAAGGCCTATATTATTCTACTACAGAAAATCGAGGGGGCAGAGCTCATCAGAGATTTCAGGCCGATATCGTCGTCGAACTCCATTTATCTGATCATTGCGAAGGTGCTAGCCATCGCCTTCGCTTAGTCCTTCTAGCGATTATCAGCCCATTCCAGTCCGCCTTCTTGCCGAGTAGACAGATGTCCGACAGCATAGTGATGGCCGAGGAGATAGTCGCCGCGTGGAGTCGGGACAGCACCCCGGGTTTCCTATGGAAGGTAGACTTTTCCAAGGCTTATGATTCCCTTGACTGGAGTTTCTTGTGGAATGTACTTCGGGGGCGAGGTTTCCCGGAGACGTGGATTAGATGGGTGAAACAATGCGTGACGACCGTCTCCTTCGCCATTCTTGTTAACGGGCGTCCTCAAGGAGGCTGGATTCATCCTTAGCGTGGCATTCGGCAGGGATGTCCACTGGCACCTCTACTTTTCATTCTTGCGGCGGACGCATTGGCGGTGTGCACTTTGCAACTGAGCAGTAGAGGCCATATTGCAAGATTTCAGACCCCTGGCATTCCTGGAGGCATCCCCCTACTGCAATATGCAGACGACACTACTTTTTTTATTCAGGGATCTTGGGCGGCCGCGCACACAATATCCGTCATGGTGGATATTTTTTCAGACTTCTCCGGCCTTTCACCTTAACCGAGCGAAGTCATCCTTTATTGGCTTCGGTCTTTCCGCTGAGGAGATGGCGGGCTGCTCTCGGATTTTGTCGACTCCTATTGGTGTTTTACCGATCCGGTACCTGGGAGTGCCCCTTGTAGATCGTCGGCTACGTATCCAGGACTGGCAGCCGGTACTGGATAAGGTGGAGACGCGTCTAGGAGGGTGGCAGGCACGGCTTTTATCGTGTGGCGGGTGCCTCGTGATGCTCAAGGCGGTGTTGTCAGCCATCCCTCGCATACTTCATGTCCATCTTTCCGGATGCCAGTGGGGGTGCGACGTTGACTGGAGTCTGTGATGCGGGGTTTTTTCTGGCGAGGATCTCGCCCGGAGGAGGCAAGAGGGACGGCGTTGGTGAAATGGGAGACCGTTTGTCGTCCGGTTTCTCAAGGCGGACTGGGAGTTCAGTCTTTGCAGCATACCAACTTGGCGTTATTGACCAAGTGGGAGGGCCGCCTACTCCAACCGCCAGGGGATCTATTGTCGGTGCTACTCCATGACTGCTCCGGAGCCGCGATCAATTGGCTCCAGTGGCAGACCCCACAGAGAGGCGACTCGGCATTCATGTCCTCCCTTCGTCCAGTTTTCGCGGTAGTGCAGGCCCTTTTTCATCCCAAGCTGGGCTCCGGGACATCCTTTCGGTTCTGGTCGGACGAGTGGTCGAGGAATGGGCGTTTACGCCAGTCCTTCCCCCGGTTGTTCGCTCTCGCTACAGATCCGGAGTGCTCCGTGCGTCAAGCTTGGCACGACGCGTGGGCCCCGCCCATGCCCGCAACTTTGTCTGACCAGCGGACGGCTGAACTAATTCGTTTGTAGGGGCTACTAGCGGATACACGACCTACTGAGGGGCAAGATGGGTGGACGTGGTGTGAGGTGAGTTTCTCTGTTCGGGCAGCCTATCGTCGCCTCAGGTCACAGGCGGGATCGAAGGACCCGATGTTCTTGAGACTATGGCGACGTATATGGAGAAGCCGCATCCCATTGAAGATCCGGGTTTTCTTTTGGCTTCTCCTGAGATGGCGATTGATGACGAGATCCCTCCGGCAACGATGGGATCCCCACTCTTCAGCTGATTACGCGCTGTGCGGGGCATCATTGGAGGATTGTGATCATCTCTTCGTTAGGTGCTCATTGGCTCAGGCGGTGTGGATTATGACCAGAGGCTTTCGGGCTCAGTTGTCCTCGATGGAAGTCTTCTAGAGATCATTGGCGGACGGCCCTTACCGGAGGGGGGCAGAGTGGCACCTCATCTTCGCCACACTCTGGACTATATGGAACCACCGAAACGAGGTGGTGTTCAGGGGTCGAATCCCCTCCGCGGATGCAGTAGTGCATGAAGCGAGGGGACTGGTGTCATCATGGAACTGAGTCGGTTTAGGCATAGCGACCCCTATACTCCTATAGTTTCTTATTTCTGTTGTTTCAGTCATTAATTCAATGACAACAGGGGGGTTCCATTTCGGGGGCCCCTCTTTCTCTTTTCAAAAAAGTAGTACTGTGGATTAGAGGGATATTAAAGGAACTAAAAATCCCTCTGGAAGAGCCAATTAAAATCTCGTGTGACAACAAATTTCTGATCTATATTGCTCATGACCCAATGTATCACGATCTGATTAAGCATGCAGATATTTACCAATTCTACATCAAGGAAAAGGTTGTAGAAAAGATCATACATATAAATTATGTTCTCTTTGCAGAACAGTGTACTGATATCCTCACTAAGGGACTGTCAAACAAGACCTTCACCAAATTAGTCTCCAAGTTTGGAATGAGAAGCCTTCATTCCTACACTTGAGGGGGAGTGTCAAAATGGATGAAATTATAACTGTATCCAAAATATATGAAAATTAGATTTATGTACTTTAATTATTTGTTTTAATACCCTACCGCAAAGTGACCGTTAAGATGTTACCATTATAACTGAACGGTCACCTCAGTTTGTATAAATACCTCCCTTGTGGAGGAATATGATAACGCCTTTTCTTTTCTGTTCCTCAACCTCCAAAAATAGATCTCTCTACCTCTCCTATGAGTCTAACACAATATATTCAATCTCCACAGTTACCAAAGAGAAATCTTTGAGAAGAAAGACCAATGAGGGAGGAAAAGAAACCTTTCCATTTATGGAGGGGATTATATGGATTGACCCACCAGTGTCAATGTCCCAAAATTTCATGTTTTACTAACTTAGATTTTTTCTTGTATGTTGTATAATTTATAGATAATAAAATCGGCAATTAATAAAGCTATCATGATAAAATGATTCCACATTAGATTTTTGCATTATTGTGTCTTGGTGTGGGCCCAGTTACAACCATTGAATAAAGAGGTGTGAGGTGTAACTGCTTTATGATGAGGATACTTCAGTGGGCGTGACGACACTAAGCTACACTGGATGGTGAGTCACTTCAGTGAGTTAAATGGAGTTGTATTTGGCTCCATTCAACTCTTCAAGAATTTCTCAAGACATTGAAACAGTGTATCAGATAGCTTTAAATACTTACTTTCCCACGCATCATTGGAAGAGCTCTTTTGCCCTTGTTGCAGATAAGGGGGACCGTGGGCATAATGAAATCATTTTTTTTGAGAAATTCTGGATAGAGTTTTAGAATTCTTCCAAGGAGAGGATGAAGTCTGCTTTTCACATCCGGAATTCAATCGGGAAATTCTTCTTATGAGATCTGATGCCAGAACAATCCATTTCCAGATCTGATCATTCGCATTCCCTTCTGTCTCATATTACTCACAAGGTTTATCAAAATGATCCTTATTCACATTCTTCATTGGAGATTGGGGATCTAATCTGAGACATTGTTGAATTATTCAATATTCTTTTTTCAACAAAAACAGTAAGAAATTAAAACTTTTTTACTCATGGTTCTTCTGTTGATGGTTAGTTAAATAATCTCTTGCCTTCTATATTGCCATATTTCAGCTTTCTCAAGCACCTAAAGAACTACAACAATGTGTTTATGTTGATGTCGGAGAGCAGCAACTATGCCAGCGATTATGTCACTTTTCATCCATCACATAGTTCACCAGAAGCTAGAACCATAGCCATTGGAGATGTAATAAGATCCCTGGGAACTCTGATACCGGATATAAGGGACGAGGTACTGCATCTTCATATATTCAAGCTACATGGATGTGTTTTTCTCTGCATATTACACTCTCATGATGTTAGACGTATGATTTCCTCCAACGGTTTCCATTATCTATAATATTGTAGTCACGGTGTTGGGCTTCTCATTTTAACTCAGTTTCTCCATGTTTATCATATTTGGGGAAAAGACATGCAATAATTCATTCTAATTAAGTTTTTTCTTCATTGACAATAAGCAGTTATACCCTGTGAGCCTATCATATGGTCTGCCTCCATTCTTCTCATTGGAACGAGCTGCAGCTCCATACTTCGGGATCAAGGTTCATTTCACGTACCATTGGAAAATTGGAATATTTCTTATTCTTGGTTTTTTGGGGTTTTTTTTAATAATTCTTATTCACGGTGTCATGGATAATTCTACACCCGGGCAACTTGTTTATCCATGATGTCACGGATAATCCAAATAGTTTTTCTGCTCACTAGGCTTATGGCGTCCACATGAATGGATACGTAGAAAAGGACGAGAAGAAATACCTCTGGGTAGCGAAGCGAAGCAATACCAAGCCTACGTATCCTGGAATGTTGGACCATCTTGTTGCCGGGGGATTGGTGAGATTGTTAATTTCTTTTTCTGTTAATTAAAACTTAATGCTTCATTCGACCATTTTTAATTTTGAGTTCTGAATGACAGCCTCATGGAATATCTTGCAAGGATAATATCATCAAGGAATGTCAGGAGGAGGCAGGGATTCCGGAATCAATGTCCTCTAGGTATGTTCAGTAATGCGTATCAACCAAAACTGAAGTTGATTTCCTCTGCATTCATGACACTGATCGGCATGCCAGTCCGCATCATGATAGTGTGTACGATTATGACCAAACAGAGCCATCCCAGTCGGAGCATGTTCATATGTAGACATAAATGGGCCCAAGTATAAAAGGGATGTCATCTTCTGCTACGATCTTAGACTCCCAGAGGATTTTGTGCCCAAGAATGAAGGCGAGTTCTTTCTAAAATAAAATCTTTCACTAATGGGCTCTGAATCTCTTCATTGAAACAAAATCTGGCGTCAACTATTTGGGTGCAGACGGAGAAGTCGACAGCTTCAAGTTAATACCCGTCGAACAAGTCGGAAATATTATACGGCGGACAGAATTCTTCAAGCCAAACTGCGTTCTCATCATCATAGACTTTCTCTTTCGCCACGGGTACGTGGACCACTTTCCCATCACAGATTGGTTTCAGTTTGTTCAGCTGCCTAAGATAAAATTTCTTGAGTTGATTCTATTCAGATTTATCAGTCCCGAGGAGACTGGGTACTTGGAGCTTCTGCAACTTCTCAGAGGCAGAGATTGCTCCTGATCCGTCATTTCTTGAGAGTTTTTGGTTTCCATCAAATTATATGGTGAGCACTATTGTTGAATTTCTATAACACACTCGGAGGGGCAAGAGCACAGTATTCAGTAACAATCTCCGGCGCACATTCAAAGATTAGCCCGGTGCAAAGATTATTCATCTGGATACCCTACTCCTGCCTCAATACACCAAGACAACTGCAGCTTCCACTAGCAACTACAATCTCAATATTGCTTATCCATGAACCATGATTGTCATACATCGAAAAAATCAACAAAAATTTTTTTCTTCTGCGACCCGCAATATGCCTTACTTAACAACCTTCACGTCAGTCGGCGGGAACCAATGAAGGGACTGGTTCTTCCGCAAAAATGCTGCGGAAAAGCCCTGCATGGAACCAGAGAGTCAATATTGGAAGAAGAAGAAGATTTTTTTTTTCCTGTGGTATGGGAGAGAGGAATACCCAAAAAATGGCATTGGAGCATGTTACTGCTATCCTCCAAACATATGTATTCTTTGAGAGAATCGCAACTACTTGGAACTCCTTCAACCAGCGACCCGTATTGCTCCAATTTCGCCCACCTTGGAACTCTTGTGCTGAAGATTGGCGAGTCAAGAAGAAAATCTCCGGTGAGAGAGGAGAAAGACAAGGGTTTGGTTTTGCTTGGGGGTTTGCTCAAGATCCCATTTTTTTTGTTGAAAAATCAATGCTTTAAGAATGAAATCAAGAAGGGAGGGAGGGAGAATATTGATCGGGTTTGCTGAAGATCTAGAGAGCGTGGGAACTGAGTGAGACTTTGGAAAACAATACCTTGCTTTTCTTGTGCTTGTAGATGTTGGAGAGGTCATCAGTGCCGCCGTGCTGCTTCCTTTTCTATAACAAGCAAAGGAGACTGATAAATTCATCCAATGCCATCAGCTCCCTACTCCCTTGACGTCATAAAACACAAATTTTCTTGCAATGTAGCCTTCATTATTGCCATTTTCCTAGTAGAGCCCTTCATCCCTAACATGATGAACAATATGAGAGAGAAAATGTTGCATACCTTATCATCCTGCCTTTTGGATGGATTTCTCGAGAGATCTGCCTGCCCACCGCCCTTCTCTCTCTTCTCCTTAACTTCCCCCTTGCGCCGGTGCTTCTGTCTCTTCTTTTCTCTCTCCTTATCCCAGTCCTTCTCCTTGGACTTCCTGGACTTTTCTTCCCTCTCCTTGTCCTCTACCTTCACTCTCCCGCTAATAGTTGGGGTTCCCCTCTCCTCCTGCCCACAACATATCAGGTCTTTTCCTAGATAAAGACAGATTGAAATTAAAACAGTTTTGACTTTCTTACAGTCGGCAAATCCACGGGACCCGTCTCTCGGAAGTCAAAGGCATCCCTCAGGTATTCCAAGTCAAATTGCTTGATAACGGGCCGGGCCTCAACGCTCGTCGCGAGGAGCTGGCCCAGGTCCATGCCTTCCCCTTTCATGATCTCTGTTTCTCCCACTACCCTCCGCAAGTAGCGAGTCTCTGAAATGGACTGGGGCAGAGTACGTTGACAGAAGAACTCATGGTAACCCAACAGCTTGTAGTGGCTCAAAAGGTCAACCGCGCCTGTCAGCTCCTTTTGACCTGAGAATTTAAAATTTCCAAAAATGGAAATCAGAATCTGATGAAGAACCGTGCAAATGGATATATATAAATATCATCAAGTGAATTTACAATTTGCTTAGAATCTGTTACCTCTCCCGAACTTCCTTCCCTCTGGCTCCATCACATCATGCTCTCTCCTGAGAAAAATCCACTTTCAAACAGCGCAGATTTGAATTCATGGGGATATCAGTAAATCTGTTCAATTTGGTATAGAAATTATACTCGAAACATTCATTTTCCTCTAGAGAGAGACGGAATATAGCTCCCAGAGCTTAGTTATTTTGGTATCGAAAACAATTCAGTCTCTACGAGAAACAAATGATCCCTCAAATAAACAGCGGTGTTACTTCCTAGAAAATCCCAAAAAGAGATACTTTAGGTACACCGCGCAGGCATAAAAACGATGTAAATTAGTTTCGAAAAATCTAAATGTCTGTGAACCGGAAGTTCCCGAGAAGAGGATAGCGCGAGATCCCTCAAAGAAATGTTGGGCCCAGAGTTCTACCCGTCCGCCCCGCTCAAGCCCTAATCTTCTGAAACGATCTTCTTGTCCTGGTCGCCGACAGCTCAGAGTGACGGGAACCCTAATCGTCGGCGTTGTCGCCAAATTTCGGGTGAGGCGGGAGAAGGCAGCGACGGAGATTTTGTCGGAGTTGAAGTCTCTGGAAGAGTGGAAATCGAAGCGAGAGAGAGTTTTAGTCTTGCAGACGAGAGAAAGAGGAATCGCCAGATGATTGCGAAAAGAAGATCGATAGACGCACTACAACAAACAATCCCCTTTCCTTCTTCTAACCATCCGGTCCGGCCGGCCGGTTCGACTTCTTCCGGTCCAGCTTCCGGCTAATTTACCCGGCCCAACTTCATCGTCGACCGCGTCGACCTAATAACTACTTTGCGAGTGAGTTTATCGTGGCTCGCGGTTTCTACAATTAACCCGGTCCGCTTAAACTGTCACAACCGGTTCAACCGAACCGGATCTCCGGAAGTAGGGAAAACAGAACCAAGAATCGAAATAAATAGATTTAGGCCAAATGCCATGAAATCACGTACACGAGAGTCAAATGGGGGAAACCTTCTCTCTCTCTCTCTCTACCAAAATCTCCAGGGGTCCTTGAAGGGAGGAACGTAGCTGTCTGTGGGAGGAAGAAGTCGGAACGAAGCCACGGTCTTCTCCAGAAGAGGCCCCATCTGATCAACAGACATAAAAAGTTCAAGTCACTTGAAAAGGAAATTAACCTTTTTAACTGCGTAATTAGGAGCATAATTAGAGACAGACAGATTTCCATTTATCGTCGAGGGTCGATGCGCTCAGGGAGTAGAGATAACCTTCACATCATTATGACAAAAATCAAGGACTGATTTCCAAATATAGAATAATATTGTTAAGCCTCACCGTCTCGTTCTGCTGTTGAGGATAAATAATGCCTGAAAATATTTCCTGCCTGTCCCTGAACAATGAATGATTAAGATAAGTATCCCAAACGCCAACTGATCATGATGAATGCCCAGGGCTCACATAATTGGCAGGAGATTTCCTTATGAGATACTCATACTGCCAGTATGTCGCTCCGTCAACCTGAAATGGAAAAAGCGATAATTAACATCGCAAATATTGAAACAGATTCATGATTTACATTAAAAATCTCATTACTAATTAACATTACTTCAGTTAGATGCACGTCGAGGACAGAGCTCTCGGCCATTCGCTGTCCAGTTGTCACGCGCTGCAAGCAAATCTCACGACATAAGCTGATGCTCATACAAAGATGGGGGAATGGGAACATTTGAATGATTCGATCGAATTATAAAATATCTTTATTTTACTGATTTTTTAGAATTTTCTGCTGACCAATGTAGACTTGTCTGCTAGAATGGAGTCAACGACGTCTTTTGGCTGCCAGGAACTCTTATCAGGAGAGGTTAGGAAGCTAGAATTAGGAGGGCCCACCTGCAGAAAGAATGTTGAATAATGACGGAGAGGTCAGAGGATGATGGGCGAGGAAAATTTGCTCAGCAAAATGTGATTCCCGGTAAAAATGAAATCTCTAAAGGGGTAAAATTTGATTCCCTCATCCAGAATGTCACAGATACCCCATAATGGAGTGTCAGAAAGATAGATATAGATATGGATAATAGAGAGGTCAAATAGATGGATGGATGGATGGATGGAGGCATGGAAAAATGGACAGGTGGATGGATGGGTGGATTTGCGGATGAGTGGATGAATTGCTGGGAGGACCAATGAAAAGATGGATGGGTGGATATGCGGATGAGTGGATGAATGGCTGGGAGGACCGATGAAAAGATGAGTGAATGGAAGGACAATAGGCAGTAGCATGTATGCATGTATGGTGGATGGATGGAAGGATCATATATAAATTCATAGAGAAAAGCATCTGAGAATCAACTAACCGAAACAGATACTACAACATTGTTGACCATGTCGACGCGCTCTGACACAATGCGCTGTCTAGCATCAGCTGTACAGCAAGCAATCATAAGTAAGGTCAGTATTCATCTTGATCTCTAAGCCACATTCTCCCAAAAAAATCCACGAAAACTTCAAATTCAAAAAAATGTCTTTCTATTACTAAAAAAGTAATAAAAAGAGTAAATAAAGGAACCATGATACCGATAATAGAATTGGCCACTGAAACTTACGCGACAAAGGGGCAGCAGACGAGTATCTCTCCGGTTTTCCGTGATTCCACCCTTAAAGATAGTTTCAACAAGTTTTAATATCATATATTTAATTAAAATGCGTGGAATAAATTTACTTCATCGGTGCCAAAACAACGGAGAACAGCATTAATTACTTCGGGTTCTCACCATTTGAAGGCAAATTTCTTTCCCGGTATCTCCACTGGATAGAGAAAACTATAAGCGTTGATCTCATCGACAAATAAGTCAGTCTTCAAATCGTCTTCTGGATCAGCTGCGGCTAAAATATCTGAGAGAGAAATTTCACCAAAATTAAAGTTCATCAGTTTGTTCAAATTCAGTGAAAATGCCAAATGGGTTTTAACGACACCGTCTGAATCAAACAGTATAAAATTCTCAGGGAGTACAGAGAAAAAATAGTAGTTTACTTTTACCAGATATCGGTGAGAAAAGAACAAATGAAGAAGAAAGACCGCACAGAACAAGCTCCCTCTTCGTGTAACCGTTTCTTTCTTTAGATGCCGATGAGCAAAGCTACATTACGAGAACTTCTCGGAATCCGGGAACTCTTCCAAGGAGTTATCCTCTTCTCGGGAGTCCTAGAGAGAGAAAGCAATAGGATAAATGCGACTGTAAGAACGAGAATGTACGGCGGAACGAGAACGTACACAAGAATTGAGGCGTACCGAAGAGGTATCTGGCTGGAAGAGGAGGGTGAACCAGAGTGGAAGAAGGTCGGCGGAGCTTGCGCGGGGGAGAGGAGGGCTGCCGCCATGTTCACCTTTGGAGAGTAAGGAGGCACATCCACTAAGTTTTAATATACTTAATACGTTCATTGGAATAGCAAGTGAATTTTAAGATTAATCAACAATTTTCATTTTTAGAATATTCAAAAGCCTTTCCCTATAAATAAAATGATGATCATTTGCGATTTGAATTCCCCTTCGAAAAATAATTTCGTTTGGAAGGAGGGGGTTTCTTAAATTGATCATTGTAGATGAATAAGCATTACGTTCATGATTTTATAAAAAGTTCTATGAGAGCCAAGATTTTTCATAATCCATGAGATGACATGCAAAAACCTTTTCTTTTTAATCTTTATCTATGATATAATTTAGAAAATTGATACTAAATAGTTGTAAGGTGAAGATTATTGATGCATGAGACATAGTATGATACATGAACAGGGTCATACATACTTGTTTAGTTTTATCATCTTTATCATTCATGTATGGAGTGATGATGTTGGAGAATCAACACATGGATGGATGGATGGAGGTTGTGCATGCCACTTGAAACATATGCATGCATACCATTTGACTATCAACCATGAAGCATTGAGTGGAAGAAGGCGAAGCTCTACCAAAATCAAGACAAATATTGTAAATACTAGGCACGAAACCCAACGCGATAAAGTGCATTTCTATATACTTGACTTTGATATTAATTATGAATATTTTTCATGGTGTTTAGAAAAGTATTCCAAGCATGAGGATCTCAATTTTTGTTTGAAATCATGCGATTTTCATTAAAAAAACACGCGAATTTTAATAATCTTAATGGAGAATATGAGGGTCTATATCCTATTAGTGATAAAATCTTATCTATATAGAGTAAAAAATGAGATCGAGGCGACGAGCCAAATAACAAGCACACGAATAAAGTTTCAATTAGAATAATAGATACACAAAAAAAACATGCAAATTAATGCCCATACTCTCCCTTAAACTCGAGCATAGATATTGGCCACAAGAATAGCATCTTAGCCTTTTAGCGAAGATAATTTCTAGCTACATCGAGATAAAAAGTGTGAATAAAGACTAGGCTTATGAAAAATAAGATTGTCGGCAATGAATAATGAGATCTTGATAATTATGGTGAATCTACACGGGATTATAGAGTCTAGTGAAAAAAAGTAGAGATTATAATCATATCATCTTGGAAGCCCCCATGAACCACCAATCTACATTCTTCACGCATACTTCACATGGAAATGACTGTCTACTTTGTTTTATGCCACCTGACTCAGGTCTCACTCAAAATAAAATACCAATTTTGTGGATTTCTTGTCTCCAAATTCCTCAACACAAAATTTTAATGCCTTAGGGATTTGGTTGCCTATTTAGGCATTTTCTTGGATCTCTCTTGAGGTGGAAAATGATTAAAACTTTGGGCGTTTAGTGTAAATATCCTAGGTTCATGTATAAATTACAATTTTTTTAAAAAAAATTGAGTAATTTATCAAAGAATAACAATCAAGATCAGTAATTCTAGTAAACTTCTCAGACCAATCAGCATGATCAGATAGAGACCCTCCTTTCCCATATATATTACATGTGGAGAGAGATAGAGAGAGAGAGAGAGAGAGAGGCTCCATGGGCCCTCCTGAATCACAAAAGGATTTTCCTGTCTCCAATTCTTTGTTCCCTATGCATTCAACCCGGGCCAGTTCTATACTGCAGAGAGTTTGGAAATCTTTGATATTTTTTCTGAACTTGAATGTTTCTCACGACACGAAATCAGAAAATTATCTTGTTCATCGGACTAAGTTTAATGAGGATCTTAAGGTTGTGATATTATTCCGTCTTTGCTGACTGTGCAAGAAAACCTGCTCTGAGTTTGCCATTCTGAAGAAATGGGCGGGTCTCGATCTCTGCATTTTGGTTATTGGACCTTCTTCTAAGTTTCTTCAAGGGGTCTTGCCGATGGACTGACGCAGTGTGCCGGCGTGACAGCATTGCCATGTTGCAGCGCCCCATTGGTTTGCCGTGATTTCATGGTCCGGTGTCTGCTTGACAGGGTATGATGGTGAGATTAGCAAACAATCGTTGATCTCACAAAAGGACCGAGAGAGAGTCATGTCAGGCACATGGTGAAATCTAAGCTGCCACAAGAAATCAAGGAAAATCGGACGACGAAGATCATTCATGAGATTCCATTTCTGGGTGGCCTTTGTCGTATCTCAACGCTTCATCTCTGTTTGACGCAACAGTTTCTTCTTCTGAAGATGAAGGCCACGCGACACAATCTAGAACATCCTTTTCACTTACGAAGATTAGACCGCCATGATTAATTGGTGACTGAATTCTTATTTAAGCTCTCTCTCTCTCTCCTCGACAGTAGACTTGTTCCCGGGAAAATCTAAGAAAATCAAGCCTAATGGAAGATTTTGTGTGAAAATCGTTTGATTCGATGTTCAATGATTACTCTCCATGAAAGTTCACCAAGAGAGACTCCCACCCTGCCACCATCCTGCTGGACCTGACAGCATCAAGAGGCAACTGCTGCATCCCCAAGTGGATCAGGAAAATTGATGCAGATTCAAGTCTTTGTGAATACCCCGTCTTGCAGAGAGAACAGTGACAAGAAAAGAAGAACAAGTACTCTCACAAAGATTCGTGGGCAAGGAGGGAACTTATACCATCAGCCAAGAGATCTGTCTGTCAGATGCAACAGATCTCTTTACACTAAGAACCTGCAACTCTAAATGTGCCGATGGCACGCTGCTCTAGCAGCCATTTGGATTTATACTCTTCAACCTAGTATACTATGCTGCATCAAAATCTTCTAGTACCAGAGCCTCTATTTCTATAACAGGCCTTCTCTCCAAAAGCTTCATTCAAAAAGCCCCCATCCCTACCAGCTAACTCCATTATGCTTTCACCGGACAGGTCGCTCTGGGGATTGTATAGGAGACAGTCTAGAAGTAAGAAGTTAAGCCTCTCAAATTCATCACCAGTTTTCCTGAGGGTGCTCTGATCAATCCCAAAATCGAGTGAGAACAAGTAATTCATAGGGCCCTCAACAATGGCCAATTAATGGTATTTCAGTAATCCGCCCAAATAATCTGCGTGAAGCCAATAAATAAGGACAGTCCATTGAAGAGGAGTGCAGGTGGTCGAGCATGTCGCAGAGGATTCCTGAGCAAGGTCTGCATTCAAGAGGTGTCGCAGAGGTGACTATCTTTCTTCACTATGTTCAGTTCAGGGACTCACAGGGAGGATTTGGATGTCAAGTTCTTATTTTTTTCCTCTCTGAATATGCCTGTTCTCCATTTGTTCCTGAAGAACATGCACTATCCTTTCCCTTCAAAATGGAGCTCCTATCAGTGAGCAGATTGAGAATCAGTCAAATGCAAATAAGACTATCCAGAGTAAGGAAAACAATAGAACGCAGTCTGGTATGTTAGTTTACCATGCATTCAACTTCATGGGATGATTATCCTTGAAATGGAAGACCATCACCAGTAAACAATAAAAAAATGCAGTCCAGAACTTATGTCTTGTCCCTTCCCATGTAATTTGACTCAAATTTCTGAAGATCAAGACAGTAAAACTCTGTGGAAAAGGCTCAAAAAGTCACAGACAAAAAAATGAATAAGATTTCGGAAATAATAGGTCAAAGAGAAGAAGAAATTTATACCACGAATGAAGCCAAACTTTTCATAGCCTCGTGAAAATGCATGAATTCCTCCCTCACAAGCACCAACCTCGTTAAGGATGATTGCGGCCTTCTCAGGCCGATTGTTCAAAGGACGATTAAGATCTTCTAAAAAGGACAAGGACGATGCTCATCGTATTTATTCAAGGGTGAGAAAAATGGCCTCGAGATGTTGGCATCTTGCCCGACAGGGGCGGGAACAGCTCTCGAGCGGAGATTGTTTCCTACATCTCTTCTGTTCCCTTTCGCCCGCAATAGCCCGAATATCCGCGGCGTTTGACACTGCAGTCCGGCGACATCCTCGATTCTTGGATTCATCTCTGCTTTCTCACGCGTTTTATCTAAATTCTAGAGACAGACGAGCCGGCCGTATGCACTCCGATTGGAGATCTCCTGATCTCTCTTTCCCTCTCGAAAAAAATTGGAGATCCACCGAAGTGGAGTCGCCTTAAGTGTGTAACAGGGTAAGCTCGAAAGCTGTTCCCGTCCCTGTCGGGGGAGATGCCAACCATCTCTCCTTCTAACGAACACAGAAAATAAAAAAATCAAAATAAGTATAACACTTTTGCAAGCTCTCCTTTCACACAAAACCAAGAACAAGTCTAATATCCATTTCACATATCTCAGGATTCTCTGACTCAATTCTGCTTACAACTCTGACTCAATTTCATTTTTTTCATGCTCTCGTGCTACTTTAATTGCAAGATATAAGATGAGTAGACCAAGCTCACTCATCTCGGACGTGTTCTTCATCTGACTATTAAAATCTATACTATGATGAGACCCTAACCTTGTAATAATTATATCATCAAAATATATAGTAATTAGTAAGCGTGAGGTACATGATCTTGATAACTTCTAGTGAAGCCAAGAGATCTTAAACACTTGTCTAGCTTGATGTGCCATGCCTTGGTGCTTGCTTCAATCGATAAATGATCTTCTTTAGTTTCATCACTATATTTTCATTCCCTCTCTTGACATATCTATCTAGTTGTGTCACATAAACTTCTTCTAACTTGCCATTGAGAAATGTTGGTTTAACATCTATGTGATGAACTCATCATTCCTTCTCGTGATTCTAGGGCTAGAACTACTCAACTCATCACAATGAACTTATTCATTGGTGCAAAGACTTCTTCGTAGTCGACATCATAATTTTGAACATAACTTTTCACCAAAAGTATGGTTGTATACCTCACTATAGCACCAGAAGAATTCATCTTTACCTCATAAGCCCACCTAAGACCAATAGGCTTGCATCTTAGTGGAGGGGTCACCATTTCTCATGTTTCATTCCTCTCAATTCAATCTAACTCTTCTTCCATGGCATGTCTCCAAACACTCTTTGGATGGCCCATGGTATGATCTAGGCTCTTATTGCTTCATAAATACGAAAAAGATTAGTAAGTTTCCTTGGTGGCATTTTCTCTAAAGTCGGATGACCACCTCACCCTTCATTAGAAACCTTTATAAGACCTCTTTTGTCATCATGATAATCATCTAGTAGAGTCACGTGGTCAGTTTTTCTTCATCTATATTAGTTAAATTATAAGAATTTGGATAATGAAACGTACCTCCCTTTCTCTTTCCATTAGAAATCCTCTAACTCATTTGGCTTTTAGCTTCTATATGACATCTCGACTGATATGTACTTTGCCTATCTCTTGATCATAACACTTCTATTCTTTTAATTTCAACTTCATACATGCACACACACACAAATTGGTTCACTCATGTCTTGAAACATATTTAATTTCTCTCCAAGTATCTTAACATGAACAAGAGATCCAAAGATTCTGAAGTGTACAATATTTGGAAGTAATCCTACCCAAACATTTTATGGCGTGGCTCCATCCGAGATCTTCGTGGGTATACATTGGTGTTGACAACTTCTCTCTAGAGTTTATGTCAAAGATTTTTATCTCTTAGAATGCTCCATATCATGTCTATTTCTCCCCTCAACAACTCCCATTCGCCGACGATAAGTTTATGGGGCAATAAGTTTATGTTTGAGTCCATGTTCAGAGCAGAACTTCAAAAAATCCAATGAAGTGAATTCTTCTCCTTAGTTCTAAAAAATCCAATCTTTGCTCCCTTCTTGGAATTACATAATTTTTTTAAACTTAAAAAAAGGTTGAAATACTTTGATCTTGTGTTTTTCCATTGCTAACCACATGATTTTAGCAAAATCATCGACCAATAGTAGAAAATATTTACTCCATCCTAGTGTGGGTGATGTAATTGGTCTACAAATATCTCCATAGACAAGGTGTAGGAGCTTGCCTGCCATGTATGAGGTTATTGAAGGAAATGAGTTTTTATGATACTTTTTTGCAATGCAATCATTGTTGGGTTCTATGGTTGATAAAATTTCTGAAATTTTGATCAAAACATCAAATGTAGCGGAATACATTGAATCAGATATTCAAAATATTGAGGCACCAAGAACAGATGATCCTATCATCTAGTATGTATGAAAAAATATAATTATAGGGTTCCCTTGAAGGAGTTCTTGAATCTATTCAAGTGTCTAGCCTCTAGCGGTATTCACACAATCTCTAGATGGTTGAATCTCCTCTTCAAACCTCTTCACCAATAAAGAAAGAGAAGAAAGAAGAGAATTCTCACAAGGCTTGCAGGGGCACTGATGAAACGATTTCGTGCGGTCATTGAATATACACAATCTCATGTCAAAACAAGTTCCAAACTCACCAATTTAAAGATTAAATCACTAATTAAAGAGTATAGTGGTGAATAGGGGTCAAATCCATGGAGAAATAAGGGAAAATTTGAAATTCTATCAAATCAGACAATGAATTGAGGTGAGAAACTAGGGATTTTAGTACATTAAGAAAGATACTTCAACATGAATATATGAAATCAAAAATCACTGAATTTGGATTAGAATTTGCAGAGAAATCGAGATTTGAAATTGAGAAAGAAATTCGATCCCAAAAATAGCTGAAAACTGAAATTAAAACTAAAATTAAACTAATCTACGATTCAAAATGTAAATCTAATGCTAAAGGAAGATATATTAGGATAAAAATGCGCAATCTAACTCGAAGTCACACTCGAAATGATCCAATTAATCTCCGGATTCAAGGCTTTTCATTTCGCAATTTTGAAAAAGAAGTTTAGCATTTAAGATGTGATTTCTTCCGATTCTTTCAACCAATTCTTGATTTCAAACACTCCCTAGATGTGGAAATGAGTCTAGAAGAAGTAGAAATCAAATAATTCTTAGACTGTGGTGTCTAATCAGTTCGATTTGCTTGAAAATCTAAGAGCAAGTTTTCTGTCGAAGAACATTTTGATTTTATAGGCAAATTTGGGCACGACTGTTGGATGCGTCGTTTTGATTTTATCAACAACTGAGATTAAAAAACGTTTGGTGAATCATTGTCTTTAAGTCGCATCCATTCGATCTTCATCCGACGATCGCGATGAGTCCACATGTCCATCGAGACATTTTATCTTGACTATTATTACTCCCCAAATCAACGGCTGAGATTAAACCATCTTTAAATCAAATCATCACCTAATCAGATACTGCCACGTACCCCCACGAGTAAGTGACATCTGACGATCGTGATTAAACTGTGCAATCAAACGCTTCTCGTTGCGCCACGTCACCTACGACTAGAAAGAAAGATAAATAGTCCCACACTGAATCGATCAAGTATTTAATCGTGTATATAAGGTATGAGAACTTAATGGGTTAACGTAAATCCGTTAAGGATGCTTTGACCCATTAATCATCAGTTGGATTATAAATGAATACATTTTATTTTAATGAACATAAACAAGATACATGACAGTGTGATTGGATTATAAGGCACATAATATCCATCAATCATAACAAACATTTTCAAGGATCTCAAATTGAGGAAGCCTCCTAACAATCTCCCATAACAACAATTTTTTAATGATCATAAGTTTAAATGTTCATAACTTCTATGCTACATCCAAGATAACCTTGAATTTTATGTCACAACCATGCAACTCAATTCTAGGTTTAGCTTCAAAAAATAAAGTTTGCTTTGGATTTTCTTCACCTTCACTAGGAGCCTCTCATGTTGATCATTGACAGTAATGGAGCCACTGATAACATGCTAATTAGACATGATAATACATGATTATTTATGTATATTAATACATAAAAGATTTCATTCCTATGCATGTTATCATATTTATGAGTGTTTATCTATCATTATGTGAAAAAGTCATTCTAATATCAAAATACATTAACTTAGGGTTAATTATGATGAATTAAAGATAAATAATTTCATATCCCATATTTTCTTGAGATTATAATTAGTTTTTAATGTTAAATAATGAGAGAAATCATTATACATACACTCATATAATTTTCTAAGTTTTAAAATATTAAAGAAATGAGTGTATTTTAGAAATAGAAATTAAATCTCTTGTTATTTATTAAATTTAGATTTTTAAAATGATAGATAATTTAATTTTTGATCAAAAATGAAAAATTTGGATTAATTTGGAGTTATATTTTGAAAGTTATAAATTTTCTAATTTTTAGGGATTTTTCAAGATTTTTCTGAATTTTAATGAATTTTTAATGAATTTTTCAGGATTTTTTGGAATTAAAAATCACATTTTATCATTTAAAATTGATTATTTAGATTATTATTAGCGCGCAAGTGACATGGTGCAATCTGGAGCGTCCGATCAATCGCGATTGATGATTGATAAAATGCATTTATAACTTAAATTCTTATCTTAATTAACTCATATTCATGCTTATTTCATGAGAATAGGATGCATGTTATCCTACTTTTTAGGAATTTTCTCCATTGGTATATCATTTCACTAAATTTGATATTTATGCATAAATTAGGGATAATTTCATGCTTGATAGAGGATTAGTCTTTTCTTAAGTTTAAATTAATAGAAGTTAATCTCTTTTCTTGAATGATTTTGACTTTAGTGCATGTTTTGAAGGATAATTTGAAGATGAATTTATGATTTAGAATATTTAGTGAGAAATGAGTTAAGTAAATTATAATTCATCTTGATTTCTTCTTTGAAAATATATTTTAAATGACATGATGTTAAAAAGGATGGAATTTGTGATCCAATGGAGAAAATTTGGATTAAAAATGAGTTCTACATTTAAAGTTATGAATTTATGAAGTTTATGCCCTTTTTCCAACTTTTATCTGATTTTTAAATTGATTTTTAGATTAATTTTTCCTATTAAAATCGCGAAAAAGAGGGGGTTTTTTTATTCCACAGACCCCGCGGAGGCTGACGTGCGCAAGCGAGCTGACGTGGCGCGCGAGACCACCGCACGAATGCGACATGGCGCTGAGGCCACGTGGCA
This sequence comes from Lemna minuta, assembly GCA_024174645.1. Lineage (NCBI taxonomy): Eukaryota > Viridiplantae > Streptophyta > Magnoliopsida > Alismatales > Araceae > Lemna > Lemna minuta. The sequence goes on from CM044105.1 coordinate 18,260,921, forward strand.
GGGCCGCGGGTGGCCCACGCGAGGCGCAGGAGGTGCACAGGGCGCGGACATGTGGCAGGAGGCCACGCGTGTCCACGCGGACTCCCGTGTGGGGCGCCACGTGGCAGGGGGATGGCAGATGGAGGGCCCACGGGTTAGTGGGCCTTGGTTATAGGATTGGGGCGATAACGCAATAGCGTTTAACCGCCCCATCTTTTAAACTCACCGTCTCTTGTTTTTCTTTTCGTGTGGGACTATGTTCCCACATGTTTCCTCTGTGTAGGACACGTGGCGGCATCGCGAGGGGTCAGCAACAATCGCACGACGTCGATCGCGTGGACTCGAGTCCCTGCGATCAGTGATTTAACACGTGCGCGAAATGGGCACTTAAGTGGAAGGCTTGATGGGCGACACGTGGAGGGATCAGAATCGTCCGATCATCATCGTGGCTCACCTGTCATCGATCGCGATCGTGGCCTTCATCAGGATGTAGGGACGATCGTCATCTTCATCGAACGGACGAAATCGCGTTTCGTCGGGACGGTTGGATCTCCATCGGACCAACGAAGAAAGGGGAATGTGATCACGCGATCGGGATCGCCCAACTTACCTGATTTCAATCGGACGGCCACGATGGAGTACGATCTCCTCTCACCGCAGCAACGCGTGGAGCTTTCCTGAGCTTTGGATCCTCATCGAACGGACGACGACCGTGGCGAAGCTTGATCGCGCGATCGGACCGCCCACCTTACCTGATCAGATTGGACGGCAGCGATCAACCGTGTCTCACGATCGTAGTTCACGATCGCGGTTCGATCGTTGCCCGATCGCCCCACGATCGGGGATGATTTGTCATGGGATTAAAGCCACAATCACCACCAAGTGATCAATCTGCTCCCACGACCGATCGTGCCCATCAATCCGCTCCTACGAACGGATCAAATGGCCGCAAAAATCGGGCGAAAATTCCCTTTAAAAGATAATGTATTTCTCTCTTGTTCTTCAACTTTTGATCGATTCATGAAGTGAATTAAGAGAATTTTGATAACATGCAATCTCAACATGATAAAACATGATTATTAATGCAATTTAAGGCATAAAATATTCCATTTATGTGCATGTTATCATACTTTGAGTGCATTTCTATCATTCTATGCAATTTTATGTTATAATCTCAAAATGCATTAATTTGGGGTTAATTATGAGGAATTAAAGATTAAAGACTTTATAACCCATCTTTACTTGAGATTATAAATGGTTTTTAAAGTTAAATAATAAGAGAAATCATTTTTATAAACATTCATTTAATTTTCTAAAGTTAAAATCTTAAAGAAATGAATGTATTTTTGAAATAACAATTAAATCTCTTGTTATTTAAATAATTTGAATTTTTAGAATGATAGATAATTAAATTTCAGATCAAATGAAATAAATTTGGATTAATTTGGAGTTGTATTTTGAAAGATATCATTTTTACAATTTTTAGGGATTTTTTTGGATTTTTTTCCGATTTAATTTCGATTTAAATAGATTAAAATGAATAAAAAGAGTAAAAAAAGGGGCTTAATATCGCGTGGGTCCCACGTGGATGCGACGTGGCACGCAAGGCCACGTGGCAGTGCCACGCAGACCCGCGCAGCGCCTACGTGGCGCAGTATACATATTATATTTTTATTTAATCTATATATAAAGGGTCTTCAGCCTTCCCTATATGGGAAGGGTTATTAACCCTATAAACCGTCGGGTGTTATAAACCAAACGGTTTCCTAAAATTGATTCCGTGTGGGACTAATCCACACACCTTTTGTATTATCCAGGTGACGTGGCGCGACGAGGAACGTCGGATCAGAAAAAGAGCGGAATATCGGGCGTTGATCGGATGTGCCTAGGACCATCGATCGGGATCATCCCACGTGCGTTAATTCCATGGATTATAACGGCTGCGATCGAATGTGACGTGGCGGCATTACACACGTCAGATCAACGGTGCGACAAATCAACGCGTCGATCCCGTGAGCCAGAAGACCACCGATTGTGATCAAAGGCACGTGCTTGATTAGAGGCGTTATAACGGTCCAGATCAAATCTCGCAGGAGACATCCGGACCGTCGGATCAAGAATCAAGGGGCACGATCGGAGCGTTTTTATAAAGCGTTTCATCGGATCAAATCGTGGCCGTCCATCACGATCCGACGGTCACGACTTAATCGAAACGGTCCACGATGGACCGTTTCATCGTAACCGTCAATCGAAACTATCGGACGGTTACGCCCAAATTTCCTTTAAATAGACTTGTTCTTCGTCGTTGTATGTATCCGAGTTGAAATCAATCCAAATTGATTTGTTTAGACACCAATCTTCTCGAATCTCTCGATTCCATCGTGTTCTACACCCATTTCCGCACTCACGGAGCCTTTGAAATCGAGATTTGGCGGCGTAAATCGGAGGAAATTGCAGCTTGAACATCCTCTTCGCGTTCTTCGTTTTCTTGGTGATTAATCGGTTTAATCACCTCATTTCGATCGCTAATTCGAGTTAGTGGAAGCGGTTTTTCCTAATTTACCCTCCTATAGTGTTTGATTTTCGTTTAGATTAGGATTTAGAAGTTAATTTTATCAAATTTTACCCAAAATCGCTCATTTTCACGCTCAAAATTTTCTCTCCACTTCGAATCTTGATTTCTTCACGAAATCAAGTCCAAATTCAACGATTTTTGATTTCGTGGAATCGATTTGAAGTCTTCTTTCTTAAAATAACATTTTCCCCAATTTCTACCACCAATTTCTCGTCCGATTTGATCAAATTTGAAGATAACGTCAAGAAATTCCTTAATTCCCTGTGGATTTGACCCATATTTACCATTATACCCCTCAATTCGAGTGAATTTCCTAAAATTGGTAAGTTTGGAATAACTTTTGACGCGATACCGCGTGAAATTGACGACCTCGCGGTCTCTTCTCGTCAAATTTCGAGGAAGATCTCTAGTTCATCGTGATCCCCCCGCGTTTAGACTCGATTGCGAAGCAATTAAAGCGGGATTGATCACGAATTCCTCCTTTATTTCATCGAATTTTTCCCCTGAATTTCGAACGTCCACGAGGAAGAATCCGAGCAAATTCACTTCAATCCACGAGAATTGAAGCCCCATTCTTGTGGCAATCGGGTTATTAGTGAGATTCGATCGATTATCAGGAGGTAATTTGCATTTTTATTAGATTTAGATGTTTAATTTTGCAAATTAGTTCTTAGTGTTCTTCATTTTCCCTAAATTCGAGTCCAAAAAATTTCTGATTTTGAAAATAGGATATATCTCTGATTATAATTGCAAATCGCTTGGTTTGGGTTTCATTGGATTCCTCTTTTCATGAGCTTTCCGTGGATAGCAAATTCCTCAAATCCTGAGTTCATTTGACCCTCCAATTTGACATTTGACCGAGGACTGTTCATCTTTCATGAGAAGTCAAACGTTGACTTTCGGGGTCAATTACTTTTAATTTACAAATCAGATTTTGATAATTCAGGTCTTGTTATATTCCTGTGGTTCTTAGCTTTCTATTGAAATATAAATAGCAAGATTTGGATTCCATTTGACCAGTCAATTTGAAGATTTCCTCTGAGGTGTTCATTTTAGGGATTTTCTTATATTTGATTTTCAATAATTCATAGTAAATCCATTTCTTATTCAAAAATCACGAATTTTATATCAATAAATTTAATTTTCTCTATAGTTTCTAAATATATAATTTTAGTAATCTTTTGACATCTTTTGATTCTCTGATTTTACAGAACACTTACTGTTAGTCAAAGTCAACACTTTGACTTGGACTTTTGACTTTTCTCTGTCAAATCCGAGATTTCAATTCTTAGAGCTTCTTATTTAGTCTATTTATATCATTTCCACTCATCACATATTATTTTAATTTCTTTAAATCCGCTTTAAACCTAATTTTGACCAAGTCAACTCTACAATTAAAGTCAACCCTGCTCTCTGTGGATCGACCCGATACTTACACATTACTTGATTTTATATCTTATCTTTGTGAGTTCGGTTTTATATATTTTGTTTGACCTACGTTGTTGTGTTTTAACGACGCATAAAAACTCTTTGTCAATGATGAAAGGCAAGATGTAACGTGACGCAACGTGGGACGTCAGATCAAGCAATTAAATTGTGATCGATGTTCTTCACTTAAGGCGTGGGGTACGTGGCGTGATCTAATTCATTGATGAATCGTTTTAATCTCAACCGTTGATCAAAAGGAGTTACAATGGCTAAGATTAAAACCGACTAAAAACGCATCTGAGCGTTTGATCAAGATCCAACGACAAACGTTACATGCGTTATTTATAACGCTCGCGACGTGCCTTCATCTCGGCGGTCGATCGAAGATCCAATGGCCACGACTTAATCGTAACGATTCGCATATGATGCATTTCATCAAAGCCGTTGAGCGCAAATTAAATGTCGATCAGATGGTTACGCCCAAATTAGCCTATAAATTGAGATGTTCTTCGACGATGTACAACATTCGAGGGCAATTTGACTTAATTGAACTATTTAGACATCAAATCTCTTAAATCTCTTTCTCCCAATCGCTTCTATACTCATTTTCGCGTCCATAGAGTGTTTGAGAGTGAGATTTTGACGATAGACGAGGAAGAAATCAACGCTTGAACTCCACGATCGCGTGTTTCCAAATTTTGATGAATAGCCTTGATTCCGGCGAGTAATTGGATCAATTCGAGCGTAATCTTGGGTTGGGGATCGTGTTTCATTCTAATCTATCTTCGTATAGCTTTAGATTTCATTTTATAATCATAATTTGAGTCAAGTTCATTCTTAATTTTGGTTTTTCGTGATTTGAATTTTCAGAAATTTCTGCCATGTTCATTTGATGATTTCTCCGCGAAATCAATCCAAACTGAGTGATTTTTTATTCTGTAGATTTTTCTTCGAGTCCTCTTTCCAAAAATATCCTGCCTAATTTCTATCATCATTTCATCGTTTGAATTAATTAAATTTGAAGAGATCATAAAAAATTTCCCTAATTCCTTGTGGATTCAACCCTTATTTACCAATATACCCCTCAATTCGTGATTTAATCTTAAAACTGGTGAATTTGGATATTATTTTGACTCTTAACCGTGTGTTTTCAACGAGCTCGCGATCTCGATTCGTCAGCCACCCTTGCTCATTAAATTGTTCTAAACTTAAAATATTAAATTTTAACTTAAGAAGGTAGGCATTGTCTAACCTCATTTGACCTTTGTCTTGACATTGAAGCATGACCCATCCTAAGCCTCTTATTATCCCAAATCTTATTATCCCATGTAGAAGTCGATTCGACTCTTGAAATAAATGACGATCGCTTGTCATGTGATTTCTTGCTCCATTATCTAGATACCACAGACCTTCATTCATTAACTTCCCATCCACTCCTTTGAGAAAAAACTTCGAGAATCTCTACGATTTCCGTGATGTGTGTGCATTGTTGCTTTTCTTCAACCTTAGAAACTTGAGCTTTCTCATCCTTCTTGCTCCTTTGGCACTCATAAGCAAAGTGTTCGAGTTCCTTGAAGTTATAACATCTTGAGTTGCTCTTATCTATAGGTCTCTCTTTGCTCCTTTGTGTTTCATTCATCGTCTCTACTGCTTCCTTGTCATCCTCTCTGATCATGGCCACAACATCTTCCACAAAACCTATATTCATCATATTTCTTGAGTTTCCCCACATTCTTGGATAGAAAAAGTTTCTCTCACAAAGCTTGGATAGATTTTCAATGAACCAATCGCCTCATCAAGTATCATTGAATCCATGTCACTAAATTGTTCAATGGATAGGGTGATAGCATCAAACTTTGCAGCAGCTGCTCAGAGAAGTTTGATAATATAATCATCTTCTAGATTTATTGATGATTATATTAGAATTAGTTATAAGTGATGGATATTATGTGGCATGCAAGCTAATCACACTTTCATATTTCATTTATATTCATTGAAATGAACTTGTATTCATTGTCATTCATTTGTGATGTTTACAATGAAGTCCATCAGCATATGCAATGACTAAGTGAATTATGATGAGATTATAATACATTGATCATTGTGCTTTAAACATATATTCTAGATATTCTTATTCATGAGATATTTGGGAAGGACATCTAATTATCTAGAAAAAATAACATTGTATGATCGGACTCATGTGATGAGTATAGCTGATCATGTGGCCATCTGTGTAGATACACCAATGATACATAGTAAGTGCTCTTTGGAGAAAGAGTTCATTGAATTGATCCATATGAATCATTTAATGATATTATACCTAAAATTCAATCAGGTTGATTCATGTTATGGTTGTGTACATGGTCCTTGGACTTGAGACACCAAAGACACCTTGTGGAGGGATGATCGTGTTTTGACTATAACTTACGAATCTCTAGTCACGAGATCTCCAAAGCGTCATAAACTGGATATGACATGAAGTCCTCAAAGGTGATTGAGTGTTCAAGAAGGGATCATCCAACCTCGGTATAAGAGGAGATCGGCTCAAGGAATGGATGATGTCAAATCCTAGGCCACGGTAGTTGACGAGACGAGACCGCGAGGTCGTCGATTTCACACGGTCTCGTGTCAAAAATTATTTTGAACTTACCAATTTGGGGAATTAAGAGAGAATTGAGGGGTATAATGGTAAATAAGGGTTGAATCCACAGGGAATTTAGGTATTTTCGAGATATCTTTTGGAATTTGGTCAAATTGGACGATGAATTGAGGTGAGAAGTTAGGGAAAATGGTATTTTTAGAAAGATAAATTCAAAACGAATCCACGGAATCAAGAATCATCGAATTTGGACTTGATTTCGCGGAGAAATAGAAATTTGAAGTGGAGAGAAATTTTTGGACGTTAAAATCGTGATTTAGAATGAAAATTTACGAAATTGAAATCTAAAACCTAATCTAAACGAAAATTAAAGATAATAGGAAGATAATCTAGGAAAAACCGCTTCCACTAAACCCGTTTAGCGATCGAAATGAGGTGATTAAGCCGATTAATCACCGAAAACGCCAAGAACGTCACGACGAGCTTCAAGCTGCGATTTCTCCTTCGATTCTCCACCAAATCTTGATTTCAACCCCTCCATGGATGCGGAAATGAAAGAGGAAGAGGAAGGAATCAAGAGAAACTAGTGGATCGGTGTCTAGACAAGTCAATTTGATTGAAATCCAACTCGAATACATACATCGACGAAGAACAAGTCTATTTAAACGAAATTTGGGCGTAACCGTCCGATCGTTTCGATCGACGGTTATGATGAAACGGTCAATCGTGGACCATTTCGATTAAATCGTGGCCGTCAGATCGTGATGGACGGCCACGATTTAATCTGATGAAACGCTTTATAAAAAACGCTCCGATCGCGCCCCTTTATTCTTGATCCGACGGTCCGGATGTCTCCCACGAGATTTGATCTGGACCGTTATAACGCTTCAAAATAGGCACGTGCTTGATCTTCGATCCGTGGGCCGCGTGTCCACCCGATCGGCGCGCGTGATGCCGCCACGTCGCTGAAATCTAAGCCGTTATAATTTGTTTATAACACACGTGGTTTTGATTTGAATTCGTGGACCACGCGTCCACTTGATTGGCGCGCTCCGATCACGATCGGACGCCTCATATCGCTCCACGTGTCCTGCGTTAAAACACTGTGTGGGACTTTAGTCCCACACGGAGAAAATTAGTGGAGTCCGTCGGGTTTATAAGGCCCGACGGATTAAAGGGTTAATAACCCTTCCCATCTAGGGAAGGCTGAAGACCCATTTTCTTATAAATATAATAATACTATAAATATATAAACGCGCCACGTAGGCGCGCTGCGCGGGTCCACGTGGCCTTGCGTGCCACGTCGCACCCGCGTGGGACCCGCTCGCTTTTTGCTTTTTATTTATTTATTTAAACATTTTTTTAAATAGAAATTAAAACGGAAAAATCAGGAAAAATCCAGAAAAATTGTAAAAATCATATCTTTTAAAATACAACTCCAAATTAATCCAAATTTCTTTCATTTGATCTGAAATTTAATTATCTATCATCCTAAAAATTCAAAATATTTAAATAACAAGAGATTTAATTTATATTTCAAAAATACATTCATTTTTTAAAGATTTTAACTTTAGAAAATTAAATAAATATTTATAAAAATGATTTCTCTTATTATTTAACTTTAAAAACCACTTATAATCTCAAGTAAAGATGGGTTATAAAATCTTTAATCTTTAATTCATCATAATTAACCCTAAATTAACGCATTTTGAGATTATAACATAAAATTGCATAGAATGATAGAAATACACTCAAAATATGATAACATGCACATAAATGTAATGTTTTATGCCTTAATTTGCATTAATAATCATGTTTTATCATGTTAAGATTGCATGTTATCAGTAGTGGAAATAATAGATAAGTGGTGCTCGATGATATTCTACTCACATCAGTACTAAATTGAGTGACTGATTAGGGTTTTTTAGTTAACTATACATTAAGTGATTCATGAGTCTCTCGTATATGAAGGATTATACGTATATGATAATTGACGATGGAAAGGCTTCATGAGGGAGTTCTCATATACTCTATATCTCCCAGAGCACATGGTATAGTTTGGCACCCAACGGGGTAGCAACTCAGTCTATCAATCGGGTTCAATAAGTCCTTCATGAAATAATATATGTTGATATGATTAATTACTAAGAAAGACCAATAAGTATTATTGGGCCGGTGGAGTTATTAATTGGTGAGATATATGGACCTAGAGGGTCACACACATAAGGTCAATAGACATCAGTAAATATAGACATAATAGTAAGGGTTTTTATAAAATTTCACATTCCCAAAGTCTATAAATAGGAGGAGAACGACCATAATAGAGGTGCACATACAAGCCTAGTAAAAATTCTCCCCTCTCTTATCTTCCTCTCGTGGTTACGAGTGTTTAAGAGGAGATCCGATTGTCCGGAAGCTGTGTGGATACCATTAGAGGCGGGACACTTGAACGGTTTGAAGAACTCCTTCAAATGATCCATATAAGTATGAATTTTATTATATAATAGCTGATAGGATCATCTATAATAGATGATGATATCATCTATCCTTGGTGCTTCAACTTTTTTGAAGGTTTTGATTCAATGTCTTCCTCTGCAATCGATGTTTTGATTGAAAACTTGGAGAGCTTGTCAAGCCTCAACTCCTAGCAATGAGAAATTAGAAAATATTCCCATTTTTTTGTTCTCCTTGAAAATAATTCTTTAAATTATGATTCTATTCTCATTTAAATTTCTCCTCCGATTCTCATTGGACTTGCTCCATAAGGAATTTAATGAATTTTTATTTTTCCTTAAATTTGACTCCATTTCATCTTGTAATGTTACATGATTCTTATGCATTTCTATCAATTCTTTTATTTTGAATCAAAGTCTATTTGGATTCCACCCAAAATCATCAATCTGTGAATTTAATCATTACTTATATGATTCTAGTTCGTTAATTTGGGTGAAGTTCATTATTTTGACCATGATCACTTTGAAATAAAGAAAGGACTCAATACGAATAAAAAATGAGGATAGTCCCAAAGGGACATAGTAAAGAAAAGTCACATAAATCACATTCCTATTTCCAAACCTCAAAACAATCCTCTTTCTTTCCTCAAATCTTGAAACTATAGAAAAAGGATAAATATAAATATGAGCTATTCTATATGGGCATTGATTGAGAGAAATCTTATAAAAGTCATAAAAAAGTGAGAACAAAGTGAATTACAATAAATTCAAATAAATATTCAGAAATAAGGTGGATATCAGTAAAACTATATCGATATGCTTATCTTATTCTAACATAACCTAAATAACACGATATTAGGTAGAAAGTTCTCTTACATGTTTGAAGCACCCAAGAAGATGACTCTAGATTCTAGCCATCATCTAGATTCATTGACAGTTAATCAAGGTTCAAGGGATGAATTTCTGAAAACAATTTTTTGTTCAATAAGAAATTCTCAGCCTATACATAATTTTCTATAGAACCTAGACAAACCATCAAACTGATGCAAGGAGTCGTTTACAAGTGATTTATAAACATTTCCAAGCATATTTCATCGTAGAGATAAAGAATGATTTATGAAGACATGGATCTTATTAATTCCTCTATCATTTAGCCTTTAAGTGAGATTCAACAGCCTAGATTCTTTCATCTCATGAAAAAGATAAAGAGATGATTCAAGCATTGATAAGGAGGAGCACCAAAAGATGGATGCAATTTAATTGCATAGTAACTGTCAATACTAGATGTGGAAGATGCTCTCTCAATTGTGTAGTTGAAAAATACAAAGATTAGACTTATGGCAGATGGATCTACACAAAGGAAATATGTTGATTATGATGAGACACCATGCATAGTTTTTGCCTTTGTGGTAATTTCAATTTTGAGCTGCATTGGGTGAAGGTGAAAATTATGTTTCTTTGATGAAATTATAAAAAGAACATGTGTACATGTTAAACTCAAGAATTTAAGGGTAATATTCATATAATGTGTTCAAGAAATCTTTGATGAAATTATCACATACTATGTAAAGGAAACTATTGTTGATCATTTTTTTACTTATCATTTGTTGATGGTAATTTTATTTATTTACTGAAACTTTGTAATTAAATTGATAAGTTATTTCCAATAATTTTTTATTTAAATTTAATAAATTATATATATATATATACCTAGTGACATTTTTTCATGATATATTTCAAATTTATTAAAATGAAGGGAAATACATAGTTTAAATCTTTTAATAGCCATTCATGGATAATTGACCAACTATCTCCTGGTTTCATGGATATTTTGTTTAAACTATCCTTGAAAGGGTTTATCTGTAAAATAATACAAAATTTAAGGTATTATAGAACGTCAGAAATATAAGCTCTGACATTCCCTCCGCTTGACCGTTTCGCTCATCCCGTTCGACTGCTTGAAAAGTACCTCTTTATCCCCGATATCGATTAGTCGCGGTGCGAAGCTGTCGGTGAATATTACTCCCGTGTAATCGCTTTTGTCGATTTTTTTTTCTTGCGTTCAGTAGTTGTATCCGCTCTTTCTAGTTTTTCTGGATGTCAGGAGATCCTCGCTTTTTTTAACCTCCTATCCCCGGGAAATTTGGGATCAGCAGGGAATTTCATTTTCGCACGCTTTCTTCATTTTTTAGTATATTTTGATCGGTCAGTGAGACAACCAAATCTATCAGCAATAAGTCGATCTTATTATTTTCGTTTCTAGATTTCCGGTGAGCTCTGGAAAATCTTAAAAAATCTCATAGATTTAAGATGTTTTACCAGTTTTCCCTCTTTTTGAATCTCTTTCCTCTTGGAATTGCCGTTTATTTATGGTAAATCGTTTGGAGTCTTGAGTAAAATTCTAAACATTTTCTTGGTACTGAATTTCTTAACAGATTAGATTGTCTCTAATTACTATTAATGGAATACGTACTAGTGGTTACGATGAAAGCATTTCTTTTTGGTTAACTTTCCAACTCATCTCATCCGGGTTTTTCTTGAAGACGGCTAATGGATAAACCAAAGTTCTGCCTGAATCCAGATGCAGAGCCCTTCATCCCAAACTTCAACAAATCGCCCGTCGTTTTTGAACGAGAGAGAGAAAATGAAAAACAAGAAATTCCTCAAACCCGTCAAGATGATCCGGTACTCGATATCCTATTCCTTTCCATCGAACATCCCGATTATTCGGAAGATTCATTGACAGAAGTTTATCGAGTTGCCGGGCAGGACTTGTATGAAGCCGAGAGAATGTTGAAGAGACTCGAGGTTTTGATCGTTGACTGTTGACTGATTTGAATTTCCCAGGTTCTATATCAGATTTGAATTTCTCAGGTTTTATTGACAGGGAATCGACAGCAGCGATAGTGAGAACCATTTTGAAGCGTCTTCATCTTCAAGGCCGTCAGAAGAAGAAACTTCGGTATGCAAGGGAGAACCGTAGATATGTCTTCTCCTTCCCCTTCACATAAGGGTTTTCATTCGGAAACCAAAAGGGTTTTCTTGCATAATACAGAATTTAAGGTTCATAGCATAAATAAAACCCAAAATTTTCTCTGGACCGGGAAATTAAAGATCAAGGGATACAACCACGGAATTCTTCGACAGCAATATGCTGATCAATTGTTTCTTTCTCTTCATATGAAACTGATGGATTTGCCGAAACTTTTCTTTTTTTTCTGCTGCCGGTGGTAAATAGAATAATAAGGAATTAGATCTTGAGTGCATCCAATCTTCCGTTCAGGGAACTGGGATCCACGATGTCAGCGTCGTGATGGATCATGATGATACCGTTCTCCGGTGATGTGGATAGGCCTTGATCTCTCCTGGCAACGACAGAACTGAGCCTGCCCTCGAAGTATGTGGAGTATCGAAAGTATCCAGCACACCGGGTTTTCCATCCTAGAGAGAGAAAGAGATATGGAAAGTTTTCATTTGAAGTGAGTCTAAGATCTGTAAGTATAACAGGGGAAATTCGTAAAAACAGAAATGAACTCACTCGAAGCGGACTCTTGATCGTCGAAAACGGATAGAAGCAATTTGTGAACGGAGATGCAGTCCCGGAGTTTCCATGATAGAACCCGCCCAAATTCTTCGTTTCTGGTTGAAAGGAAAAAATAAATTATAATATTATAATATTTACCAAAGATAGGAAAAAGGGTTTACCGTTTCAGCGGTTCATTAATGGAATCCTCTATTAATTTAATGGCTTCAGCCTTCTTGTCGGTTTCCAGCATGAAGAGCATTTCAGCGGCTGCTGCTCTGTGCAATAAGGAGTCTGAAAATCCGGAAAATTCAGAATATAATTAAACAGTGCATTGCATTTCCAAAAAATAATAATTAAGTGAATGTTATGCTATCTGATGATGGGCGTGATTTTCAGGCCACGTGGATACAGACCTTTGTTTTTCTCGAGGAAATCTAGGTTGGCTTCACCTATAGACTTGCCTTGCAATTGACTGTTAAGGGAATCATTTAAAAATAATCAAATTTTGATGATGATGGTCATGATGATGACAAGACAATGATCATAATAACGATCACGTCGAGTCAGTGATGATAATGATTACGATGACAATGACAAAGACATTAATAACCACGATGAAGACAGTGATTAAATGAGGACGATGATGATGGTCATGATCAAGATGATGAACATGACAATTGAGTATGCAGATGTCAATTTCTGAGGACATTAAAAGAAGTGAATAGAGACAGAACCTGATAGTAGATCTCTCGGCTTCTAAAACTTGCCAAATGAGTTTCTCAGAATCAGTGGTCGGAGCTGACAAGCTGCTCAGCTTGTGGAAGAATTTTATCTGTGGCCCAATGAAATTACAGTCGGTGAGAGAGATGAAAACAAGGGGGAGAATCAGAAGTCAACAAACAAAGAGCTGAGACGTAGAAATACTAGAAGTCCACTCTATGGGAAAAATCCAATAAAACAGAAATCACAAGGGGATTCAACCATATAAATCCAATAATAAAAACAGAAATCAATATTAAAAAAAGTCATGACCGAATTTGAAAAGGAGAGAAAAACTGCTTACCATACACCGGTGCGAATCAGGGTCATTCGCATCTAAAGCCAGTAGATGCTTGACGGCCTAGAGCACAAAAAAAGCCGTTGAAAAAACATTAAGTAGAAAATAAACAGTGTTTTAAAGAATACTTAGAAAATAAACATCCATAACATTTTTTTTTTGAAATAGTATCCATAACATCTATTAATCACACAAAAGACTAATAATTTTCATGTAGTAAATGTCTAAGGATGCCACTGTAATCAGAGATAAATACTAAATGACATGACGTAATCATTCATCTAAAAGATGATCACTCGCCTGAAAAGAAAGCAAGATCTTCCGTTTTCTCGAGTTCAATTCGAAGGAAAGCAAGTGGGTCTCCAACGACTTTGGGGAGTTTCTCTGAAGCAGCCTTAAATACTTGGTAGCCTCCGACAACGGATCCTCAACCTTCATTAACCAGCAAATAAAGAAATGAGCAGTAAAAATTGCCAGATATGCCTGAAATTATCATAACATACAAAAAATTTATTTTCAAGTATGATTTACTAAAAAGTGTTTTAAATGACAATTGGGTTTCAGGCATGATTTTAATGTCCTCGTAGATTTTTCTAGAACCTAATCTGTCAGGGCTAATTATGTAGCAAGTATTTAAAAAGGTCATTGTAGGTAAGATCAGACTAAATCGGCAAATCAGATGATGAGAATGGTTGCACGATTGGCGGGCCTGCCAGATTGCAGTTGATCAGCTGTCTAATGATGGTGGCGGAGGGTAAGCAACGGTGACAGCGGGAGCACAGTGGAGGTGGCCCCCTTCTCTCTCAAGGATGTTCTTTTACTAAGTATTGCTGCAGGATCTGTCCTCAGACAGATGCGAATTCAAGATTAAATCATTATGGATTACTGTTGAGAAATGTGGGTATGCAGAAGCACGTTTGGATGAAGAATCACAGAAGATATTTGAGGAATCAGAAACAGAAGAAGAAATCGCTCTCGATGGCAGCAGTTCGTTGCCTCTAAAACAAAGGACGAAGCCCTTAATAAAGACAAAACAATGGACCCAGAAAAGAAGGAAACGGATGAGAAACGTACGGAGGGGGGGCGGAATAACGTATTCCCGCACAAAACCCCCTCCTTTGTTGACTGGTTAAAGCCCCCCTTTCCTGCATTCACAATGGGGGGGCTGACACACAAGCCAACAATTACTAAACATTCATCATCCTCAATCAACTTCATGATTTTTGGATTAAGGGCAACGTGGGGTGATAGATCAATTTCTTGATCTCGGGCGACCAGACACCGAAGCCTAATCTCATGAATGAAAGCAGCTTCAAAGGGGCGACAGCAAATAGTTTTCTATGGGTTCAGAAGACTGACAATGGAATTGAAAGTTGGTTAAGTATCACCTGCAACAGTTTCTCGCCATGAGGATCTGGATCAACTGGCTTGGCATTCTGTCGTTTGCCGGATTTAGAAACACTAGCAGAAGTTGATTCCTCTTCGTTTTTTTCTTCAGCCTCCTGTGAAATTTGATTGGTGTTCAAGAATAATTAGAATACAGGTTAAAGGAAATCGAATTTTACCTTCTTGGCACGAGCTTCTGCCTTTCGCTGTTTTTTTGTCTGAGTTTCTTCTTCTGAGATGGAAGCATTTGGGCGGTTGCCTCATCTTCTTCTAGCACCGACTTTAAAGGAGAGTCATACAACTTCATATAACATCTATACAACAAGCACATGCAGTAAAATAGTAAGGACTATGACACAGATCTGAAATGGCAATTGAGATATAAAAAGTATAATGGCAATCTGAAATAATAGGCATTATGTGAAAATGCAAAAGCGAGAAGATATTATCTGCAGATGACATGGTTATAACAGTTTGATGATGTATTCAACAAAACGGAGAAGTACAAAAAGAAGAAAACTTCAAACACCAGGATATGGTTTTTCTGCCTGAATGGCCTTCAGTGAAAAGGCTCATTTAGCAATCGTAAAATAATTGTACTTAATTAAGAAAATGATGCAGTCTTAGCACAAGAACAATCCAGAACCACGACTAGAATCCACAAGCTTTGATCTATAAAAGAAGATGAGTTCTGGATCCACAAAACTAACCACTTTAACCCTTGAATTCACAGGGGAGTAGCAAGTCAATCCACAAGCACTACAGCACTATCAAACGGGGAGAACACTAGAATGAAAGAAAGCAAAGCTTTCAAAAAAGGGATAACTTCAAATAGTACCAACAAGGGCTATAATGGGGGCCTTATATAGTTTTATAAGCCTCAAAAGTTGACAGGTCGTCCAAAATGACAGGACCCATGACGAGACAATACAAACATAGGCTGACAGCAGCTACATGTCAGCAGACATGTCAGAATATAGGTTGACAGGACAAAAACAGAAGACTCTGGCTCTGACAGGGATTTCCTGCATATTCTGACAGCTTTCTAAACCTGACAGAAATATTATCAATTTCAAGAAGATATTCTAAGTTCCAATATGATTTTTCTGCAGATCTAGTCTGCCCCATAAGATTCCCTTTGGTCCACTCTAAGACTGGATGGACCTCATGATATGGGCCGTTGGGCTCCATCCTGGGTTACATCAGAAAATGCTAAAAGTAATTTCAAACAGAAAAGTAGATTCAACAAAAAGAAATTTCAGATTTCAATTGATAATTGTCAGAAGATAGGGACTTAGATGCAATTAGACATATAAGTTACCGTTATAGTTACCGTTATGAGTAACGGTTAGAAGGGATCATTATAAAATGTAATCGCGATTGTGAAATAAAATAACTTCTTTCCTTTTACTTCTCTGTCCTACTTCTTAACCCTACAGAAGCGATAATTTGTCAATAATAAAGCATCAGCTAAAAAATATAATCTGAACATGACCTGCATCAACCGCTGAGCGCAATGATGAATATATTATTTATTAATTAATTTTGGTCATTACAATAAAGAACCAAGTGGAAGTCAACCTGAGTTATCCTACCTTATGGCTCCAGCAGCAGCCTTATGGAAGTAAGGATGCGAATGAATCCTGTCTTGAAACTTCAACATAGCCACATAAGATCGGAGGGTCATTTTCCGTAAGCAATAAGAATGGAAGTCAAACTGGTCTTCTGTAATGTCAGCATAGTGCTTCTCGACGGCTAAGTACTTTTTAAGGGCACGACCCAGAGACCCTTGTCTGTAATAACTCTCTCCAGAACCCAGTTCATACCTTCACAGAAATCTCAATTCAGTGTATGCAAGAGAGTAAAATCATGGTTCATGATTTATGAGAGGAGAAAATACCACATGCATTGCATATCATGGAGATTATTATGCTGGTCTCCATCCTTAGTAAATAACACTGCAGTTTTCTCGGCAGGACCCACCTTTGGGAAGAAAAATTGGAAAGAAGTTGGAAATTGAAATATTGTCTGTTTTTGAGAAGAAAAAATGAAAGCTATTCGTACTTGATCGGACTGCAGCATGCGCTTCACACACTCACTATTCAAGAAGCGATCTGCAAGGTCCATTGACCTAGCTTCGTCGGCTAACAAAGCTGCAGCTGGTAGGTCACCGACATGCTTCAATATTCTGCTCTGTATTTCAAAAGCAGCTTAAGATTTTTCATTAAATATTTTATGTCGGGAAATATAGAAAATTACACGCATAAATCAGTGAGGCAGCTTCATAATATCAATGTGAATTGGTTTAATTTTACAGAAAATTGTTTTTGATGTACATTGAAGGGTTAAAAATGTTTAATTAACCGTAGGAGAATGAATTATCAGATCACGAACAGGTAATCAAGATAATTATAAATATTAATACAAATAATCGACGTTGAGGGTCTGGATTTGTTATTAAAGTTTAGGATTTATAGTTTAGGAATAGGATTTAAGGTTAGGGTTTAGTTGAAGAGTCTAGATTTCAGAGATTAAGGATTTACAATTTAGAGTTGAATGGTTGGCATTAGGGTTTACGGAAAAGTTTACAATTGCTAACTGGAAACCCCAGTTAGCAATTGGTGTTTGAGGGTTAAGGGTCTGGGGCTTAGAATCCATTTTCTAACACTCACGGAAAATTATGCAAAGTAAATTACCCGGATGATGAGAATTCAAAAGGTAAATATATCCAAAGATATGAAATCAAAAGAAAACATGAGATGAATTAAAAATATACTTTTACAGAGTACAAATCGATCACAGTAGGAGTGTGTCCTAGAGCCTCGTCAATTCTTGCAAGAGCGGCGTCATGCTGGCCACATCTATCAAAATGCTGTAGAAGAGAAGTGTCAGTCAATATTAATCAATAAATTTCAAAACTAGTGATGAAGAACCAATGATAAACCTGCGCCAACAGAAAAAGAGTCCACATGAAAGTAGAAGGAGGTTCTTTTTGAGTCCTGCAATCCAAGTATAACTGGACTTATTAATCAGAGTAAGAAAACAAATCAAATTACCTTAATTTGAAATGGAAAACAATTTTCTTCTTCCATACAGATCATGAATACGATAACGCAAATTTCACTTGTATAAACAGTAACTGCAACCCAGTAACCCTTAGATCCAATTGATCATCATTTAATGCTAAGAACGATATTGAACATACTAAATGTTTATGCATAGAATCTGCTGAGAGTGTGATATCCAGTTCGTGCTTGAGTTTATGGGCAAGCAAATTCTGATGTTTATAGATGTAAAGTTTATGTTCATGGACAATAAGATTTTGATCTTTAGAAATGTTAATATTTGTGGCCAATGAGATATCTGGCACGCAAGAATAATCAATACACTTTTGACCCATGGAGATATTATCGAGCAGTGTACAGGAACTCTGATTGAGTAGATAAAAAATTCTCAGCTAATTCAATATCTAACCCGGAACTCTTCCCAGTTTAGAAAGATAGAATTTAAAACACAATTATACCTATTCAAATATGAAAATGTCATAGAAAATCTCTTGTCATTATGCTAAAAACAGGAATTACACCTTTAGCACGTAATCATGCTAGCAACAAAGAACTTAGTGTGGAACACTGACTCAAGTATAACTTCGTGAAGAACTTACTCTTCAGGGAACTTGCCAGTTGATCGAATTGAACTTTCAAGCTCAAGGAACAGTTGTTCAAGTATCTCTGCCTGCACAACCAAGAATACGTGTCAAAGTAAGTTTATTTAGAGTTAAATAAAAGATACTAAACAACAAACAACTCATTTAAGATCACTAATTCTAGGGCGAATTTTGCAGAAGTCAGAGAGAACCTTTTCTGGAATATCGTACAGCGGGCTTAGATCCGAAAACAATGAAGGCACGCCCTACAGATAAGGGAGAAAGGTGTTGTCAGTGAAGCAAGATGTCAAACAGCAGTTGGACAATAAGTAAAGAAGAAAAAGATCATTGCACAAGAGAGATTCAGAATTCAAAGACCATAAGACAGGTTCTTGGTGAAACCCTAAACCCTATAATGTCAGAAGAGAAAAAGACCAGATCTTTTCACAAGAAATTGGATTGGTTACCCATTTACATAGAACTCGTGTAGATCAAGAAAATAAAATAAGTCTCAAATGGTATCAACTCCAGCGGGGGGGATAAAAACCACTATAGGCCCTGTTAAGAGGGCATTTGTGAAGATATTATCGCCACATACCCTCTTAGTATGCATACTTGCAATCAATAGGGTTATGTTGTAAAGGAAAGCATATATGAATCGATCAATTGAGTGGCCTTCCGGGCAACAGAGAAATGGGAATTTTTCTTGAAGTGCATTCCCAGATTTAAGAAGAAGTTGCACCAGAGTTCATCGATTCTTTGAGATACAACTCTAGATCGTATCAGAGAAGACTGGAATAAATGAGAGGCAAGCACAACGACAAATGAAGAATGCAGAAATGTAATACGAAAGTTATAAAAGAAAAATGAGGGGACTGTCATCCAAATTCTGATGGATACATGGACATCATGATGAAAACCATGGATAATGGATGTACAATCATTCGAGATCATAAAATATTACAATGAAGTCTCAATAAAAATGGGTGGCAAAGCTCCAAGGATCATCTGTTGCGATAAAAGGGACCCATAAACAAACAAACCTTGGTCAAGAGAGGTCTGACATAATGGTCAGCAGCCTCCCGAAATCTTTCCCCTTGTAGGAAATCGAGAGGAATTCTCTGCAAAAAAAATAGGAGTCTCCAATAAGTCACATTTATGGAATTGTTAGGTTCTTAAACGATTTGACTAGATTACAAAAAGATCAATTAGATAAAAAAATAAACTACGACTAATAAATCTATAACACTGCCAAAAATAAGGTTTTTAAGAAAAACTTTTTTGAAAAATAGTTTTCAAGAATAATAAATTCTAAGAAACCAGAATCGGAAGCTTTTACTTCACCTTAACAGCAGATGACCAGCCGTATTGCTCTCTAAGCGATTTATACAATTCATCCAATCGATGAATTTCATCAGGTGTGTAATGGTTGTTTTCTGAGTATAACCCAAGGCATTTCTGCAAACCAACGTAATATCTGAAACAAGTGAACAAATAAAAACATAAGGAAACATCAAGAATTTCAGGAATTCAGAACTTGCCAGCATTAATGCGATCAGAAGACCCATGGAAGAGAAAACTGATAAGATATAATTAAGATGATATTTTCGTACCAGAGTATGGCAGTAACAAAGATTTTATGCTACATTACTAAACTAATTCAGTCAGGGAAGTACAGAGACAAAGTTAGAATAAAATTCCTTGAAAGTAGAGCCCCCAACCTTTCACCAAAGCATGTGAGCCATGGCAGATGTTCGCCATTCTTATTGAAAATTTTTCCTTCATGCCTGTTACTGTTTTGTCTTTACTACCGTTCTTACTTATCCTGACTTGCTTTCAGTTTCCAAATTTATGAAATTCAACAGACTGCTGGGTATGCATATTAGGCCTGCTGGTACCGGACTCATTAGGGGTCTGATAAGTAAACTACTTTCCAATGAGGTTCTTTCAGAAATGAAGACCTTTTGAGGCACTTCCATTTTGGTGGTTCAGGTCTTCTGAGGGTTGAAACTTGACAAATTACGCCGAAGAAGAGAATGGCAAATGTCTCTGTTTCTCATTTCCACAAGAATAACAAGTAGGCTAACATCACTGCTACCTACCTAAGAATATTGGTTTGAATTATTTACCAGTTTAATAGGTTTGATATGGTCTACCGGCGAAAGAACCAAGTGACAGACACGAACCCAACGAAAGAACCCAGAGGATCTGATACTGCCCGAGTAAATAATTCTGTCATCATGACCAATAGATCGGATACATCCCAGGAGGAAGGGCCCATATCAGCTGGAGAAGACGAGATTGTTGCCCAGGGAAATACGCCCGTGGGAGAGGATGAAAAGGGGAAGGAGAAGGCAGAAAGAATAATCGGGAAAGTGCTGCCCTAGGGTGGAAGAAAGCAATGCCGGCATGGAAGGGGAGGCACGATTTTATCAGAACTCTCCCTCTCCCACATTCCCTCTCTCACTCCTTCTCTTCCCCTTTCTCTAGTGATGTACCCGTTCATCTCTGCCCCTTTTTGATTTCTGGACATGGAACTATTGTGTGGATTCTCTTTTTGGGATTCAAAGTGCTTGATTTCCTGTTCTCGTGTTCTGGAGTTTTGTTGGCCTACCACAGTACTTTCTTTCACTCGATTCCAACAAATAAAACATTACTCTCCTTTCCGCAAGAGGGGCTGCTCCTCAGCAGAGTTGCAAGAAATCCACTCAGGAACATATGCATCTTTTATTCAGAAAAGCACAGGTTACTTTAAGGGCTCTCCACATGTAGACGAAGGCTGATTATAGGATGATCACCCGAAATCAGTGACCGCCCAGTACAAGTAATTCTTCCCAACCATGAGGTCACCCATCCCTGAACTGCCCACAACTGCTCACCCTTAACGCTGGAGTTCTTCTCACCCTAGTGCCCCTCTTCCCAGGAAGTCACCCATCTCTGCACTGCCTAAGTCTGCACACACTTAGCTGTGGAGTTCTCCTCCACCCTGGTGCCTCTCTTCCCAAGAGGTCACCCATTCCTGCGCTGCCCTTGGCTGAGCACACTTGACTCTGGAGTTCCTCTCCACCCTGATGTTCCTTATTATATCTAAGAGGGACAAAGTAGATGAAGGCTGATGCACCCTGGTGCATTTGGCTCGTGTCCAATGCATTACAGAGCAAATGAGCGCAACTGGACTAGACTAGTGAAAGGGAGAGGCAACAATGACAAGATGTCAGTGACAGTGGGCAGTAGCAATTCCTCCCTACCTTAGGTCTCCTCTCTCTCTCTCTCTCTCTCACTCTCAGTTTTTCCTTCAGCATGATCTTTTTAGAAAAATTGAACCTAACAGTCAACCATTGACAATCATCATCAAATGGTGATGAATGATCCAATGGCAAAAATTGTTGGCACCATGCCGCGTGAACAGTAAGATAATGACTCATGTCATGTGTGCATAAGTTCACTTTCAGTTGCTAAAATGATAGTGTTATTGATAGGAACCCTTTTTATTCAGGCTTGGGTCTTGAATTCCACGCATGGTAGCTGGGGTTGAGAAATGAGGAGAGCTTAAGACATAAAGATCGAAGGATCAAGGAAGATGCGATGCAGATCTGAATCAGTTCAGTAGCAAAGAAAGTGATGGGAGGTGAGAAAAGAGAAGGGCAAAATGTGACAAGGAGATAGAGGTGACGGGACAAAATCTAGAAGAGAGAGGAACTTGATACCGATTCCATCCTCCCCAAAATGGAGAGGTGCGACCTATTTAACCTTGTGGTTTATCACATGCTGCATCTATGTCACATGCTGTATCAACCATGGTGTTTGTAACAGTCATGCATGTGTCTTGGCATGCAAGCATGCCCTCAAGCTGTAGTTGCACGCCCAGCTTAGTGCTACTCTATGACACACAATATAAGTAGGCATTGCAATACTTGAGGAACTTGATGCAATTGTCCCCTAATGAAGAGGTGCAGCCTATTTACCATTTTGAATATCACATGCTGCGTCCTATGGTATATGATGACAAGGGGCTTGTAATAGCTGTGCACATGCCATGTTGTGTAAGCATACACTCATGCCATACCTGTGAGCCCTCATTCATACCCATTGTTTTTTTTTGAAAAGAAAACGATTCATGCCCATTGTTATACATACAACATAAATAGGATTTACAATATTTAAGATAACGTGCAAGAAAAACAAATGCATTGTCAAGAAGTCATCATAAAAAATATAAAATATTAATGCATAACATGCAAGCAGTGCAAAAAAATTTCAGCAATAATGAAAACTAAAATAAACACCAGAAAAAATGTCAGGAAATAAACACCAGAAAAAATGAGCAAATCAATTACCTGTAGTTGTCAGGATTCATAAAAAGCAAGGACCTATATAACTTCTCGCCTTCATCTAACCGGCCAAGCTTCACCATTATAGAAACCATTTCTTCTTTGAACACCAACTTATCCACCTATGAAAGCAGGACAGATTAGCAAGGAAAACCTTACTGGTCAAACTCTAAGCTTTACTTAGAAGTAATTTAATCAATATTTACAATTTTAGCTTCTTTCTTGTACATTTCTTCAAGTGCTCGATCAAGGAGTCCACACTCTTCCAGTAATGAAATCTGTATAGATGCATAAAACATCAGAAGGAACAAAATGAGTCACAACTAGTAGCCAGTAATGAAATCAGCACAATGTATGCATCGTTATATGGGGCCAAGATGAATCCCCAAATATTAGCCTTAAAATTGGCCTGAGTGTAAATGTGTTTTGAAAGACTAATATCTGTTGGGAACGATCTACCAGAGTCCCCTCTCTCTTTCCCAACTCTAACCACACCCTTTGTTTTTTTATCATTTAAAAAAGCATTCCCAGAATCAAGAAATGAATCTCAGACTTTTTTTAAACGGAAAGAATCAAAACCAACACTGTAACACCGAAATGCTAAAAAAAGTTTTTTCACCATCTATACAAGGTCTAACTTCCCTTACATATAAGGAAATCAACAGAGGCCCACAAAATTGGGATAAGTCACCGCTGTACATCACCTAAGCAGAGAAGATATTGAACATGTACTATGGGAAAAGTCCTGGACACTATAAAATTGATAAGAGCAAAGTGGGTTGCCAAACCCTCATATACTGGAAAGGTAGCTGTTTAAGTCCTCAATGTTCAAACAATCCAAAAG
Organism: Lemna minuta; assembly: GCA_024174645.1. Classification (NCBI taxonomy): domain Eukaryota; kingdom Viridiplantae; phylum Streptophyta; class Magnoliopsida; order Alismatales; family Araceae; genus Lemna; species Lemna minuta. The sequence continues at coordinate 18,284,745 of CM044105.1, forward strand.
CTGCCCTCTTAGAACATCTAGGGTTTCTAGACAAGGATTCTGTACGAACCCTTCTTGATGTAATCACAGGGTTCATATAATGGGCCAATCCATTACTCACTATCAACTCAGGACTTGAGCAACTTGATGTCTTCTGCTAGGATGTGTTAAACTGCAGTGTTTTTTTATTTTTTATTTTTTTGGTTATTTATGTCTACAACTAATTTTTCTTCTGTATTATTGATATACCCTTCAATGAATCTCTATTTTCAGATTTACTGAAAGAACCAAAAGGGTATAATCCAATAACACCTGTGGCCATATTTAAATCCCTTTCGAAAACCTAGAGCAAGTCCCACCTTTTTGGAAACCCAACTCAAACGTCTTCTTAATATATATTCTATAACACAGAGAAATGTTGAAATGGAAGTCTGAAGAAACTAATGCAAATAATTTGCAAAGGAAAATCTAAAGAAAATTGGAAAGGCCTTCTAATCATGCACAGTGTAGAAAATTATGCCATCAAATAAATGATCACTTACTTTGTATAGAAGCATCTCACTGTGTTCACAGCGCTCATTATTTGGAGGGTATTCATCCTCTAAAGTGCCTTCATAAGCATCCAAGACGTCGACAGCCTTTGAGGCACTAGCTCAGGAAACCAGGTTTTGAGTCAGAGGATAAAGCAACAAATAACAATGATTGGATTCGATCAGGATGCCAGCTTCAAGTATTTGAATTCTTTAGAGCAAATCATCGCTTAGTGATATTGTTTGGACAGTCACACAATGATATCAGGATAATTTAACATGACAAATCATATGGGACAAATTTACATCATCGTATATTGATCGGTTAGATGATGCACATCAATGTTGACAAATAGCTGTATCAAAATTCGTGTGAAATAAGATCCAAATCTAAAGAATTCAAAAATATACAGTAAACCATCACAGTTTAACAACTCAATAACTTAAAAAGAAGTGATTGAACGTACTTTCCATTTAAATGGTGAGCAACAGCAAAACCGATCCAGTTCAAGCGATGGGTTGGCTTCAAACTGAGAAGTCGTTGTCTTGTCTCCACAAATCCAGCTAAATCACGCATTTGTGCCTGAAAAATGATAAACATGAGCTTTTTGCGCTAGATATTAAGACCAGTGTACAAATCATATGGAGATCATATATTCAAAAAGTAATGAAAATGTTTGATGAACTGCAGTTTACATATCCAACATAGAAAAACAATTCTGATAGCATACTGAAGAAAAATAACTCATTCTAGGAAGACCGGAACAAGATCCTAAGTAATCATGTGAAATTCTGATCAACAAGTTCAAATAATAAAAGCATTCACAAAACAAAAATTCTGTGAAAATAATGAGTTCGTATAAAAATAAAGGGTCACCATTACTAAATTAGCTTGAAGGTTATTAACTTTTAAGGATCAGATCTTCAAATAACCATCGATTGGTCATAAAAATTAACATGGGAAAGAGCTGCTCGCAACTGGAATAAACAATGGTTTTTTTTTTTGAATAAACAATGGTTTTTGAATCTATGAATGTACAATATTTATTGACCTTTATGCACAGCACATCAGCTTTAAATCTTTTTTTATTAATGCATGTTAATTGGCATATTTATATTTATTTTTATGTCCTTGTGTCTTTTATGTCAGTTCCTCTTAGGTGCCTATTGTAATAGGGCACATAAAACCGGAACCAGTTAAGACCTGTTGGGTCGGATCTGGTAATTAAGCAAGCCTATTTAAGGGTCACGCTTATCTTAAATAGATAGTTTTAGGGTTTCTCAAACCCTAGCTTGCTGTCTGGCAGCACCAACAGGAAACCTCTACAGCAGATGTTGATAATGCACTATGTCAGCCAGAATATTCGTTCATCCACATTGCACATCAAGAACACTCAAGATCCAGTAAAAATTGTTTTTGCACAGTACGGTAGGTTTTGGAAATTGGATAAGGTAGGCATGATCCTACATCGATGATGATCTAGGTCCCCCTAGATGTCACTGAGCAGTAGTCCGACAGCTTCACAATCAAGGTGATCTGTTAAACTATATTAATTCAAGATCTCCTTAGATATTGCAGTAGAAGCCTCTCTCAAGAACATGACAGATTTTTCGAATTGAGCCATGGTGATCTGCCTGCAGACAGATTGAGTGGCCCAAAATGAATTTTATTCAGTCGATCAGTATCTCTAGCAATTGGCTATTGATCACAAGGCACCCAAGTGGTGATGATAGAATGATTAACCCCTCCTCACAATTGATCGGTCAATCCCAAGCACTTGATCCCTGGATCCTACCACTGGGTTGAACAGAAAAATCTGAAGAACAGTCTCTCCCAGCGAATAGAAATCAGTGGCGTTATGCAACAGGAGGACGAAATCACCATAGAAACGAATATAACAGCAAATCTCAGTTCATAAACAAAACTTAGGAGAGAAAAAGGAAATGGATAACTAGATAATGAGGAGAAACCTGTAAGAGGGACAGATCCCGGAGAATTTCTATGTTAACCGGATCAATCCTCAAGGCATTCCTGTAGCACTTTATTGCTTCTCTATATTCCCTATCCGATCGGTAAAGTAAACCGTACACATGCCAACAAACATGACTCTTGAGGTCATTCTGTAAAGACAACAGAAAAATCAGTTTAATGCATAAAATTAAGATCTGTGCAAAAATCTTGAACATCATGATACCTTGAGACCACGTCGAACAAGCTCGTATGCTTCGGACTTGCGGTCCATACAATTCAAGGTAAGTCCTTTCATAGATAGTGTCTCTACAAGTAGAAGAGACTATGAATAATCAGGTGGTGTAGAAATTTACGAGTCAGTTAAAGCTGCAAAACACAGCAATATGAAAAAACGTGGAAAACCCAGGCATGGAGGAAAAATATAAGTTTCTCCATCAATAGAATATGAACAAAATTTCTCTATCACTCTCGCTCACTCTATCTATCTATCAGCCTGGAAGAGAGCCTTAGAATCGAGTAGAAGAATACTCTTGGGGTTGTTTTCAGAAATCGAAATCCTAAATCCGAGTTCAGAATCAGATAAATTTTCAAAAACGGAGAAAAACTAAAAATACAAGACTATTTAAATCATAGCCATTTGCATGCTCAAGCTGGGCCATTGAAAATTTCTTCACAAAAAAGGGCTACAGAAACAATTGCGCAAACCACTGCAAACAGATGTTCATAGCAGGGCATGAAAAGCCATCAAAGTCGTATGATGCTTCAACAAACTTGACAAAAAATACGGCATTTAACAATTGGAATCACTGGGATCTTCTAAAATATCCACCAACTTCTAGTTCATAAGAAGAATGAACAGACCAAGAACATCGGTATAAAATGAAGACTATCAAACTACACAGAACATTTTCGTCGTTGATTCAGAATTCACATACCTCCATGATCCGGAAACTTCTTCAATATAGCATCAGCAGCCTTTATACCCTTCTTGTACTGTTTAGTTTCGTATGATTTCTGCGTAAGAACAACAAAAAATCTCAAAACATACAGCAAAATTTTGACCAGAAATATAAATATGTGACTTTTGAAAAAAAACCTATCATCAGCTTCCTAAATTTGGAAACTGTGGGATAATGCCTTCCATAAATATCAATGACCATAAAGATGACCATCTGTCGTGACAAACAGGCTACACATCGAACATAAACTACTGCAAACAGCATAAGTTCCTACAACAGAGAATATCCCAAGACGAGAATATAACAAACTAATAACAAAAGAAAAACACTGAGAAAAGTATTACAATATCCGAATTTATACTACACTCTCGAGCAAAATTGAGCGAATTTATTCGACATACGGCTGTTCCAGGACGAAAAAGGAAAAGCCTTGGAAACTTACGACGATGACTTTAAAGAGGTTGCCCTCCTTCTGCGGGAGCGACGACCCCATCCTGCCGAGATCCCCCACTAATGACAGGGCTAGAGGAAGGCAGCACAAGCACGGAGAGAGAAAGAGAATGAGAGATAAAGAGAGAGGACGGGAAGAGTGAGAGGAAATAGAGAGTACAGGGATATGGCTGGCGCGGATAGCGAGCAAGTAATGGGGTTTAGGGCAGCGAAACGAAGATGCAACGAATGAGAAGGTATCAAGGGCGGAGTGCGCCTCGCAGCCTGGGTTTTTTTTTTTTACAGAAAACACCCTTTCAAAATTTGGATGGATTGGCCGGTGCAGAAAAGACCAATAAAATGAATTAAATGACGCTCACTAATGCGCAGGGTTTTTTTTTTCAATTTTCATATCGTTGACAAGAATTTATTCCTCCTCTCTCTCACCCCCCTCTCCCTCTCTCTCTATCTATGTATCATATCTATCTACCTTTCTATTTTGCTCTTTTGACTTGAGGCCTTGATATCCAAATTATGAACATGATAATCCATACTATTTGTGCATTTATCGAAATTTAAGACATTTGATGCATGATTCATGTGATTCGGAAGAATGTTATTATGATCTTTTATGTCTTAGGGACATTGTTTCATTCCACCTAGGGAAGTCCAAAGACCGACCGAAGGTCGGTCGACCGGACCGAACCGAGACCGTTGGTCCCAGAAAATGGACCGGACCGGTCTCGGTCCAAATTCGGTCCGGTCTGCGTCAGGCCTTCGGTCTTGGACCGAAGGGCAAAATCCATAAATCCATAACTCAAAAGATTCCCAAATCCGATCTCCCTTGAAATCGATCTCCGTTTCAGATTCCCAGTTTCCTGATGTGTTTCCCGAGATTTACCACAGGGCTAGGATTTTCTCTTCCACCGCGAGCTACCGATTTCGAATCAAGAATATTAACGCCGCGCTTATCATCCGCCTGCATTTCCGCGCATTTAATTCCTCTTCTGGTAATCTATTGAATGCAAGATTCCATGTATGTTCTGGCGGATTCATTCTTCTCGGCAATTTTTAGTCTACTGGCGGCAATCCGTAATAAAGGAATATATTCTCAAGGTGAAATCTGATTACCTTACAATAACTTTTTACGTTTACTCACGGTGATAGATCCTTGATGGCGTTTGTGAATGCCATTGAGGTTTTTACTGCTCCTCGAGACTTGATTTCTGATCTTGCTTGGTCTAAGTTGTATAAGGGTTTCAAGAATTGGACTCTATTGGATCGAGGCTTTGGAATACGTATGCAGGGATTAATATTGGTGGCGGGGGAAAGTAACTCCGTTTAATGATACTCTTTGGAGGACTTGGGACTGCTGATGATTTTTACGAGTGGTGTACATATTTTTACGATGAATAGCGCAAAGAAATTTCTAAGGATTGCTGTGCAAATTGGAAGTTCAATCATTACATTTCAATCACAGCAATATCATAGAGAAATTATAGAGCATGGGAGGGATGAAAACGTGAGGGAAAATATAGAATCGAAAGTAAAAAGGGAAGGATTGAGGAAGAGAAAGAAACTGAAATTGTTGATGCATAAATAGGATTAACTAGGGCACGCGAGCCAGGGTTTCTTCCCTTTCCCTGTCCAAAATTAGCTCTGTATTCTCGTCGAATGATTGAGTGGTCTCCCATCGAGGCATGAGCTGGTTGACCTAGCTCTCTCCTATCATCCATATGAATTGATTTTGTGGCTTCAGACTTTTGATGATGCCTTTCAAGTTGACTGGGGAGGGTTTAAAGAATGATGATGAATTGAGCTGCATTTTCAATTTCCTTTTTTTAATAGAGATCTCTAGTGCAGAAACCTAGGGAAGATCTCTAGCTTAATTGCTTAATTGTCCTAGCTTCGCTTTTTCTGCACTTTCAAAAGGCCCTTGCAATGATCAATATCTCTCTCCTCTTGCAAAAGTTATGATTAATCTCTCTCTCCTCTTGCAAAAGTTATGATCAATATTTCTGCAGTAATTGATGTGATGATTTTTTGCAGGATATTAAGGAGAACGATGTGATGATTTACATGAATAATTGATGATTTTTCTGCAGTAATTGATGTGATGATTTTCTGCAGGATATCTTTCTTACTTATATTTGTTAGGATATATTTATTTATTTTTATTAAGGAAATGGGGAAATGGATCTCTTTTCAGGTACGCTGAAAAGACCGAAGTAAGACCAAACCGGACCGTGACCGAGGTGGACCGAGACCGGACCGAGACCGAGACCGAGACTTGGACCGAATGGTGTGCCAAAAACCGGACCGGACCGGGACCGCCCAACCCTAATTCCACCGAATTCGAACTTTGACATGATTTATAGAAAAGTAGCAACTTTTCCACCTTTTTAGAGGTTGAAAATCTTTAGTCCAATCAAATGTTTGAGTTCTAATTGTTGTAGAACTTGGTATAATCGAGGGTGAAATCAAGAAGACAATGGGAAGGATGATTGAGTCAAATCTTACTTGACCTGGTTAGACTTTTTGATCAAATGACGCCAAAAAAAACTAATTTATTCATCCTTAGGGCATAAAGCAATGTGAAAGGCTTGCTTAAGCTCTTTAGCTCTTGAATTCTTCAAGAGAGTTGCCCTAGAATTACTTGCACCAGAGCATCGCAACATGGAGAATACCCAAAGGAGCACAGTTCTCGAAGAGGGATAGCTAGAAGTTTTTCTTAAAGGGTTTACATGGAGCCCTTACATGTGCCTCAAAAAGTGAGGGATCATCAACATGACACAACTATAAAAGGGGTAATTCAAAGTGTATATAGAATTAAGATGACATCATATATATGTTAGACAACAAAATTGACTAGACAAAGCAAGATACTATACGTATTCTCATAGCTATTGAATCTATCATAAGATATCACGAGCCTCTAAGTGATTCCTTGCAGATTTTGTCAACTTATAGAAACAAGTGGGAAGGAATCAAGGGTGGACAAGAGTGTGTGGGTTTCTGTTTAAATTCTTTTTTTTTACGATAAAAGAATTGAAGATTTCTTCAGTGGATTCACGAGTGTGGAAAAACAAGTACAAGACGAAGTTGAGTAATTTTTTTGTTGATTTTTTCCTTTTTTCTTTTTTCAGTTAAGAAGTCAATTTGTATTTGATCCCCCCAATTTCTCTCTAACTGTCTCCCAATTTTTTCAACCTAAGTATCTATTTATATGTCTATCTCCATTATTGTGGAGCTTTAACTTCCAAATTACATATGCTCAATAGCATATACAATTTGTGCATTTATATAATAATCAAGTAGATTCAATACACCATTCAAATGATTTGGATTTGTGCTATCATGATTTGTTGATATTTTGGGGACATCATGGCATTGCACTTAATTTGTTGTTTTTACATGATTTTATTAGATCAATAAGGTGTTGACCTTTTCTAGGTCAAAGATCTTGAGTCTAGTTTTACTTTTGAGCTCTAATTAATTTAGATCTTAGATCTAAGTGAGGATGGAAAGAAGAAGATGATAAGAAGGAGAGTTTGGTGGAGTCAACTCTTAGTATAGTAATCTTGACTTTTAAGGTCAAACCACATTGGCAAAATAATAATCTCTTTATTTTTCTTTGAGATATAACATGAAAATTATAAATTTAAAATTTCTAATCTAATTTTGAAAACTACATAGAAGAATACCTTGGATTTTGCAAGGTATAAAATTTTCAACTTAATATAATTTTTGTAAGTTGTATGAGTTATGAAAGGGCAAAAAAATAAAATAAAATAGGGGTCCACAAGCAAGCCTAACATAACAGTTAACATGCTGAAGCCATTTAGTGGCACGACTACTACATAATGTAGCATCTAGACCCATGCAAGTGCGAGTTCGCAGGGTGTGCATGAAACACAACACAAGGGCCCATGAAACATATATAAATGATATTTTAATTTTATAAATTACTCTCTAGATACTCTTTTGGATTCTAGAAAATAATCAGCATGGAATTTAAGTGTGCATGGAACACATGATGCAAGGATGGAGATGGGATCGAATTCTTTATGTATAGTGTGGCTAATCTATTGAGAGGGTCTGCCATATATTAAGTGCAAGCTATCGTGGAAAAATTCTAAATTGGAGCTAGTCGTTGTTCCACCTTTTGCTTTGCGCTAGTGACATGTGCCATTATGTATCGCTTTGGCACAGACAGGTATCTTTGCCAAAATAAAGTAAAATCGTGTGGTCTAGATTCTTTATGCATCCCAATGGCCATGTGACTTGGAAATGCCATAAGCGTTAAATTTTCACCCAAAAAATTCGCAATTGTGATGTGGCTTACATTCTCTAAATGCATATGTCTCTGCTCAAGTTAGGTTGTTCTCGAGGTTGCTCAATTGTATGAGTCTCTCGAAACCTTTTATGAAATTCTATGACATCTAAGTTATTGTGAAAACCCAATAGTGCCCAATAATTTATCTTTTGGAGCCTTATTTAGGGCATCCTCATGGAACCCTTCTAATATCCCATTGCACTCTATCATTCTCTCGTCTCACCTCTTCTCATGATACCATAGCTGTATGTGGATCATCATCCATGTATTGTTGTATATATATTAATATACCCATCTTCTATGTCTCCACAACCATTGTAGCTTCGTCAAATGCAGTAGTTGCCTCATTTGCTTGATAATAATTCCAAGGTCAATCCTTATGAAATCTATAAAGATAAAATGTGTAGGGAAATGACACAACTAGATTTCCAGCATGGAAACCCTAAGAATTCCTTTTCATATGTTATGCGAGGGCCTGACCGTGTATCGTCTTGAGGATCCTACAGTGGCCATTGGCTAGGGGGCACCCAACTCAAGGGGGATATTGTGGCTACTTGCCTCCTCTAGTGAGGGAGGCAGTGGCCACCTCTCAACCACCTACGGGCTCAATAACATCAACTACCTTTCCCTTCTCTGGGTGAGATGGCTAACACTAAACTTTCTAGGCTTGTCAACATCTAACATGTGCCTCTCTTCAAGGAGCATCCTTGTCCTGCACTTGCCTTTCTTCAAGCTACCTCTCTTTCAATATCATGGTAGTAGCATCCACATGCCTTGCACTTTTTATGGGAGTTGATGTTGCCATCGAGGGAAAACTCACCTAATCACCTAATACACTAGGTTTCCCTCAATGTGGGTCTGCTACACTGGTTGGGCCAACTATCTAGAGGGGAAAGCTTGGCCATTTGCCTACCTAAACTACCCAACCAAGCACATTTCTTTTTTCTAAAGGAAATAAAATTTTCAGAAAAGGAAAAAAATGCAAAAATAAGGGGAAATGAATTAAATGGAGGAAATAAAGCTAAGATAAAATAAAAATAATCAAAATTAAAACTAAGATTGAAAAAAATATATTTCCTATTTGTCTACCTCTCAATCCACTTCCAACACTACCTCTATCTCTTTTTCAATACTCAAATAGAGCCACAAACTTTGTTGCCATCAACTTCTATAAATTTTGGAGTAAGGGGATAACATTATCATATATCTGCAGTAACACATTGATAAACCACAAACCTCACGATCGTTTAAACATGAGCTTGCATATCAAAGAATACTCACGAATCTCCTATTTACGATTAAGACTAGTATAGAAATAATTCGAGGTCGAATCCACGGAGAAGAAGGACAATAGGCTCGATTTGACTTGATTCTATTTTTCTGATTTTTCGAGAGAGATTTAGATTGAATTAAAAAAAGAAAGATTGCAACAGAAAAATGATGAGAAAGGATCAAGATCATTCAAGATTTGAAATCTGTAGAAATAGGTTTTCAAGATTTGAAAAACAAGAATTCACAATCTGGATTTTTGAAATATGTAGAAAGGTCAAAATCTGATTGGAAGCTTGATTCTTATTTTTTTATCTTTAGAGGAGATAGATTGGCTGTAGAAGAAGGATTGATACAGAATTTTATGAGAAAGGATCAAGATCATTCAAGATTTGAAATCTGTAGAAATAGGTTTTCAAGATTTGAAAAACAAGAATTCACAATCTGGATTTTTGAAATATGTAGAAAGGTCAAAATCTGATTGGAAGCTTGATTCTTATTTTTTTATCTTTAGAGAAGGAGATAGATTGGCTGTAGAAGAAGGATTGATACAGAATTTTATGAGAAAGGATCAAGATCGTTGAAGTTCTAAATTGCTGAAAACAGAAATTTCAAGAAACTAAAAAAAACATCATAATTTTGATTTTCCAAAACAAAGATTCACGGTCCAGTTGAAGAAGAAAATTTTTCTAACCTAATTAACGCAATCAAACCAATACAATGTGATGCTTCGGCTTCAGTTGCTCATCCGAGAGCCCGTATATTTCGCCCGAGCTAGGCGTGTTGCTTCCGACACGAAGAACAAGAAGGAGAACGAAGAAACTCACAAGAACTTCAGCTTGAATCGCGGACGTTCCCCAATCGGCGCTCGCTTTCCTCCGGCTAGCTTCTGCTAGGAGCAACCTAAAGAAGAATCGTGAGTTCTTCTTTCCCCATTCTGTGTTTTATAGCTTCTGTAGGTTAAAAAGTCATGCAAAAGACGAAACTGCCCCTCCTGCACTTAAAAAAACTCAAAATCCCGTAAGAGAAGTTGCCAGTAATTACAGAAATACCCCTGATTTCAAAATGCAATATCTCCCAATATATAAATCAGATTGGAGTGAAATTTTTTTCATTGTCTTCCTTGTTGAGCCCTCTTTCTTCTTAAATCAACAGCAATCCAAAAATATAAGAAGGGTTAGCCTCATAATAGGCATTTGGGTCTCCATTTCTTCCTTCTCAATCTTCCTTCTTTGCTAATTTTAGAATCTACACATAAGAAACTCAACAAAATATGGTTAGCTTATAATAGTTTGACCTTGTGAAAGGTCAAACATCAAATATGCATCAGATTAACCTCAATTTAATACAAATGAGTATTTATGTGAAATCTCATGATATATGCAAAGAATGTTATAAAAACATGATAACATGAACTATGATGTGATGATTTATGCTTTAAAAGTAGTGAGAAATCATGAATTTTCAGGTCAAATACGCATGTTATCACACATTCATCTATATCACAGAACTCTCCCCATTTACTTACTTGATCAATAAAATCATCATTTCAGTTGAGCCCTCGTCTTCTATCTTCAATTATGCTCCGTCACTAAACTTCTTAAAGCCTCGTGTATTGTCTCAACATTGTGCAATGCATGTTTTATATACACCACCATCAGAGGGGGGGGAGCATCCACATCAATTGGGAACGCTCACATCTAAGGGATGCACACATGTAGGGACAACTCGAGCCTAGGAGCATCTAACACTCTCACTTTCTCCAAAAAACTCTCAAATGTGCTTGCAAGAGGGAGTATCCATGGTTGATAGGAGCACCCATGCAAGAGATAGCCATGTGCAAGAAATACCCACATACAAGAGCACCAATAAATAATGGGATAACCCAAGTGTTAGAGCACCTATATGTGTCTTCTTCATCATATGGCACGCACAACAACATCACATCTTTATCCCTATGGAAATCACCAAAGGCATTGCTCTTCATGTTTTCTTCAACACCTCTTCAGCTCTTTTTTCACAATGCATCATTATCATCATCACCAAGATCTACAATGCACTTATGCCAATATTTGTTGGGTCGTCTCCCTTGCAGAACACCCACGACACCAATTATCTTGTTTTAGTTTCTATGGTCCATCTTTAAAAGGAAATTTTAAATCCCTGGAGGACTAAAAATGATACTATCTATTTATTCTCTCTCTTGTGTAGCCCTATTTAGGGACTCCTTATGTACTTCTTTTAATGCCCTATGACATCACTTAGTGTCTTATCTCTATTTTTCATAATTCTAAAACCCAGGTTCCAAACTGACCAATTTGAAGTTATAATGGCGAATTAAAGAGTATAATTGCTCACGGAGAAATAAGAGAAATTTTGAGATGTCTTTGAAATTCGATCAAATCGAACGATGAATTGTGATGAGAAATTACAAGCGTTAGTATATTAAGAAAGGTAACTCCAAGACGAATACACAAAATCAAAAATCATGCAATTTGGATCAAAATTCGAGGAGAAATTGAGGAAGGAATTTTGTTCGCGAAGAGAGAGAAAATCTAAAATTATCTACAATTCGATTAACCTATCATTTGAAATTTAAATCTAATGCTACATGAAGAAAGATTAGGAGGATAACACATAATTTAACCCGAAGTCGCGCTCGAAATGATCCAATTAATCTCCAGATTCAAGGCTTTTCATTTCACGATTTTGAAAATGAATTTCAGCATTCAAGAGGTGATATCTTTTGATTCTCTCCACCAAATCTTGATTTCAAACATTCCTTGGACACACAAAAGATTTTAGAAGAAGTATAAAACAAGAGACTTCATGATTGAGTTGTCTAAATAGTTTGATTTTCTCGAAACATCCAAGAACAAGTTTTTTCATCAAAGAACATCTCAATTTACAGAGAAATTGGGCTTGACCGTTGGATGCATCTCTTCATATCTGATCAATGTCTTAGATTGAACCCCAATTCGTGAATCGTCATCATTAAGTCGTGTTCGTTCGATCAATGATGAATTGCCTAGATTTTGCCACGTCACGAGTGAAGAAGAAGCGTCACTTAACGTACACCATTTGATCTTCATCAAGCAATCGAGATGATTCCATGTGTTCATCGGCTTGCATTTAATCTCGATCGTTATAACTCTCCAGATGAGCGGCTAAGATCAAATCATCTTAAAAAAAATCGTCGCCAAATCAAATGCAGCCACGTACTCCCTCGAATAAGTGAAAATTGATGATCACGATTAAATTGCGCGATTGGACGCTTCTCATTGCGCCACGTCATTTGCAAATGAAAACAAAGAGAAATAGTCTCACATGGAAAAAATTAAAGATTTTTACGAGTATATAACATATGTGAGTTTAATGGGTTAGCAAAAATTCATAATGGATGCATAGCCCACTAATTACTCACGCGCATACGATAACATGCTATATTAACATAATAAAACATGATTTTAATGCATAATTAAGGCATAAATGATTTCATTTTTCATGCATGTTATCATACTTATGTCTATTTTTCTATCATTTCTATGAAAAAGTCATTATAATCTCAAAAATACTTTAAATTAGGGTTAAATATGATGATTTAAACGATAAATAATTTAATAACCCATCTTTACTTGAGATTATAGATGTTTTTAGAGTTAAAATAATGAGAGAAATCATTTATAGACATTTATTTATATTTTCCTAAGTTAAAATCTTTATAAAAGTAGATGTATTTTTTTAAAAATTGGGAATTAAAACTCTCATTATTTATCAATTTTTATTTTTTAGAACGATAGATAATTAAATTTCGGATCAAATGAAAGAAATTTGGATTAATTTGGAGTTATATATTAAAAGTTATGAAATTTTCTATTTTTTTAGGATTTTTCTATGGAGTTTTCTTTGAATTATAATCAATTTTTTTAAGATTAAAACTATTTAAATAAGCAAAAAAAGGGGCTTATTTCGCGCGGTTCCCACGTGGGTGCGACATGGCATGCAAGGCCACGTGGTAGAGCCATGCGGGCCCACGCGGCGAAGAGGTGACACGTGCGCATGATATTCATATATACTTGTATTATTAGCTTTATATAGTTATAACCTTCCGTTTATTGAAAGGAGATTATTACCTCGATAAAACGTCGCCCCTTATAAAAGTTTTAATCTCCTTTAATTTTTTCCATGTTGGGACTAAAGTCCCACACAGTTTTAAGATGCTGGTGACGTGGACTTACGCAGGGCGTCGGATCGGGTGGACCGCGGACCACCGCATCTGGATCATCGCACATGCCTTTATTCAAGGCGTTATAACGGTCGTGATGCGATTTGGCGGGGAGCATCCGGACCATCGGATCAAGATTCAAAGGATGCGATCAAAAGCATTTTATAAACGCATCTCAACGGCCGCATCTGAACCGTCCATCACGATCGAGCGGCTACAATATTTTTGAAATGGTCCACGATGGACCGTTTCATCGTAACCGTCGATCATTTTTGATCGGACGGTTATGCCCAAATACCTATATAAAGATATGTTCTTCGACGATTGTAAGCATTCGAGTTGAAATCAATACAAATTGATCTGTCTAGACACCTCTCTTCTTGAGTCTCTTGATTCCATCGTGTTCCTCTTTCAATTCCGCATCTCCGGAGCCTTTGAAGTCAAGATTTGGTGGAGAATCTTAGGAGAAATCAGCGCTTGAATCTCATGTTCGCGTTCTTCGTGTTCTTATGGATTAAGCGGCTTAATCGCAACGATTTGATCGCTAATTGGGATTAGTGGAAGCAGTTTTTATTAATTTATCCTCCTATCATGTTTAATTTTTGTTTAGATTTAGGATTTTAAGTTTCGATTTAGCTCAATTTTAGTCAAAATAGCGATTTTTCATGTCCGAAAATTTCCTCCCACTTCAAACTTCAATTTCTCCACGAAATCAAGATCAATTTCGATGATTTTTGATTCCGTGGATTTGTTTTGAATTTATCCTTCATAATATACCATTTTCCCCAATTTCTACCATCGATTTCTCGTCCGATTTGATCAATTTCGAAGAATACGTCAAGAAATTCTTTATTTCCCTGTGGATTTGATCCTTATTTACCATTATACCCCTCAATTCGTATCATTATCATCAAATTGGTAAATTAGAAATTATTTTTGACACGAGACTGTGTGAAATCAACGACCTTGCGGTCTCGTCTCGTCAGCATACACGCGCACACGTGCAAACTTACATACAACACATACGCCGCCACGTGGAGTGTACACACGTCGTCACATGGCGACTGATAACATGCATATTTAACTTAAATTCTTATCTTATTTAACTAATATTCATGCTTATTTTATGTGATTATGATGCATGTTATCATAGTTTTTATACATTTTCTCCATTGATATGCCATTCTACTAAAGTTCATATTTATGCATAATTTAGGGTTAATTATGTGCTTTATTGATGATTAATATTTTGCAAGGTTAAATAAATAGAAATTAATTACTTTCCTTGATTTAGTTTGACTTTAGTAGATTATTAGAAGAATTAAATTTTTAAGAAGAGAATGTTTGGATGATATGAAATACATTTCTTATAAGGATCATTTAAGTTTATTTTGAATTAACCTTATATTCTTCTTCTTTTAATTTATTTTAGATGGCATGATATTAAAAAGAAAGAAATTTGTGATTCAATGGAGAAATGTTTGAGTTTAAAAGGAGTTATATTTTTAGAGATATTGATTTATGAAATTTTTGGATTTTTTTTTATTTTTCCAGATTTTATTTTGATTTTTACTGATTTTAGTTCCTTTAAAAAATGGCTATAGGAGGTCATTTTCCCGCAGGAATCATGGGCTGATGTGGCGCGGCGTGGGACCCGCACGGATGCGATATGGCACGCAAGGCCACGTGGCATAGCCACGCGAGCCCACGCGGGCGCCTGGCGGTGCTGATGTGGCACGGACGCATGGCAGGACCACGCGAGCCCACGCGAATGCCCGGGTGGTGCCTACATGGCAAGTGGAGAGACTGGGCTGGCAGGTGATGGGCCCACGGGTTAGTGGGCCCAAGTTATAGTATTGGGGCAGTAACACATTTGCGTTACATCGCCCTACGTTTTATACGGGCATTCCTCGCCCATTTCTTTCGTGTAGGACTATGTTCCCTTTTAATCTCTTCTTTGCAAGACACGTGGCTGAACAAGGGCGTGTCAGATGAAATCGCGTGGATTAAGAAGCGTCAATCGGGTGAACTCCGGTCCACCCGATCGCCATCAAGCACATGTGCGTTAAAAAGAGACTTAAGTGAGTGCGGACGGCTCAGATTTGATCTTATTTTTGACGACTTACCTTGCAACACGTGGCTTCACGATGAGACTCTAATCAAGATTGGACGGACGACATAAGCGGAGAGCGTGGCCGCGTCGTGCGATCGTGCGGCGACATGTGGATGCATCCAAACTGTCCAATGAAGATTGGATGAGCGAATTTATGCGGGATCGTGGCCCACGATCATCGCGCGATCGTGGTCGTTGATCGGTCTTCACCCAGTCGAACGGTCTGCGATTTTCGCGCGGAATTTCCTTATAAATATCGATGTTCTTCCTTTGTATCTTAACTCTTGATTAATCGTGAAATAATTACGCAATTATAAAGGCATATCTTGAGTTCTTCGCGATCCCCCTTGCGTCCTAGACTCAATTCTGATCGGACTGAGGTAGGATTGATTGCGAATCATCGTGAGATTTGTTCGAATTCTCTCCCTCGAACGTCGAACATACACCGAGGAAGAAATCGAGCGAATACTCTTCAATCCATGTGAATTGAAGACAAACCTTCATATCAATCGGGTTAGTAGTGTGAATTGATCATTCATCTTACGATAATTGTAATTTAGATTAGCTTTAGGTAGTTAATTTCATCTTTTAAGTAGATTTGTTCTTCATTTTTGCCCAAATTTGGTTCATATTTTTTATGGTTTTATAATAAGGATTTCTCCCTGATCTTAAGTCCGAATCACTTGATTCTAATTTCATTGGATTCCTTGTTTTATCAGCTTTCCGTGAATAGAATCATTTTCTTAATTCTTAAAATATTATATCCCATATATTTATATTATTTCTATTGATTATACATGACTTTCATTTCTTAAAAATCCTAATTAAACCTAAGTTTGACCAAGTCAACTCTGCGATCAAAGTCAACCGTGTTCTTTGTGGATTGACCTGATCTTTACACTATACTTGATTTTATATCTTTGTTATTGTGAGTTTAGAATTATAAATTTTGTTTGACCAACGTTTGTGTGTTTTAACGACCGCATAAAATGCTTCGTCAAAATGGCGTCGTTGCCGGGGAACACGCGTTATTGATTTTGTCTTAGAATTCGAGGTCATAGTTAGGTTTCTATCTTTTGTAGTTTACTGACCTGCAGAGAAATAATCAGACTCTCTCATTAGTGGAAAAATGTATAGCGAGGTAGGATTACCATTTTTTGCCTATTATTTGACATTTTTGGTGCAAATTTGATAGTCTATTTTGTGTTTTACACTTATTTAAGATGAGGACATCGATATATCTCAGATACATTCTCTGTTATCAGAGGTCTATTAGTATTATTATCTTTGGTGGTGTGATTTGTGATAGTGTGTAGCTTGATCTATCTTTTGGTGGAGTAGAGTGAAGCATTTGCATTTAGAACATCACATTTAGAGTCTAACCCTTTTTTGACTTTCTTATATATACATATATTTGATGTTCTGTGATCTTTTTGATATAGATATGAATAGGAATCCTAAGAACCGAGGAGGACGACAAGGACACCTGAATCAGCGAGCCACGAGGCATACAAGGAATAACGCCTTGTATGAGGACCTTTTCGACACATCCGTACATTCTAGAGTTCCATCATAGGCTTCTAGTGATCCTATACCAGCTATCGCCACACCAGGGGCGAGGAGAACCGATAGACGCCCCTCTTCCCGTCGAGATAGTAAGATAATGTCTTAGCAATTACGCAAGACCGGTCGTCCAAAGGTAGACTACGCGAGTCAATGCCCCTCTTCAACGAGGTGTGAATTTTAAAATTGACTCACATATTCTTGGTCTTTTACCCACTTTTCATGGACTACCATCGGAGGATCCGTATTGACATGTGGACGAATTCAGCCAAGTGTGCGAATTCAATCAATTCCACAATGTCCCCTCCGAGACGACCAAGATGTGCTTCTTCCCCTTCACGCTTAAGGAAAGGGCAAAGGAGTGGTTCTTCACCTTGGGCCGTGAGTTTGATTGATGCGAGAGATATGAAAGACACATCTTTTGCATAAGTACCACTCGATAGGTAAGACTAGCGCCGTGAGAAGAGCCATACGCGAATTCTCACAAGGGCCGGGTGAGGTTTTCTATGAGGCATGTTAGAGACTTAGAGATTTCTTGAAACAATGCCCGAATCATGGTATACCTAAGCATGAGATTACTCAAATTTTTTATGATGGTTTAGGTGTACCTGACATATATTTTCTCGATGCTGCTAGTGGAGGCACATTCATGAGCAAATATGAGGACGAAGCCCTCGAGTTGATCTAGTTGGTGGCGGAGAATAGCCATCATCATGTGGCTAAATCCTTTGGAGGACGGAGCGCTCTCCAAAGGGAGGGATGTTGGATTGGAAGGTGGTAGAGACATGTATGCTTTTATATAAAATTGAGAAGCTGACCGAGGCACAGAATTTGATCATGGATTCGGTTAAGATCTGACCGGGTTTTGATGGCCTCGCTCCAGTATCACATAGCGATGTCTCTCCGTGTTTGATTTGCTCTAGTTTTTAGCACGTCGAGCTGGATTACCTAGTTATGGCAATTCAGGATCCATTTCCATTTCGGCCAAACCCTACGACATATCCAGGTTTGAGCCAAGCGGGTAGGTCAAACTACTTGAATCAGGGTTATATTGGTTTTCATAAACCCATCTTATGCGCAGCAGCAGAGCGAGCAACACACTTCATATCATCAACCCTTTGGATTCGAGCAACAGCATTTGGGGAACCCAAGACCGACATCTTTCGCCCCCGGTCTTCCCCGAGCCATTACACCGCCACCGACGCAGTACCACCTCCAACACCTTCAGTTGATCCCGTCATGAGTGCATTAGCACAAATGATGAGTAAACTGAAATGAGGTTAGCGACCGACTTGATAGAGTCGAAGGGGTTAAAGCCCAATGCTCCGATGCTTCTACCGAGTAGAGGAAGGGTAAGCGAGTAGAATTTATAGATCAATTACCTTCCCAACCTCTAGAAAACCCTAGAGAATGTAGGGCAAGCATCGTCGAGCCACACCCACAATGTGAACGAAGTACGCATTGATAGTGCATCGGAGTAGGCACATACCATTTCGGGCCTAAGTAGCGGCAAGGTCTTAGTGGATTCTCATAAGGACCACGAGCGCCGCAAGGACCCGCTTGAGGAGAAGGACAACCAATCCTCTTCCACGATCATTCCAGAGGAGGACTCCGATGATGAGGAGGCACCCGATAAGGAGAGTAGGGCAGAGCACAATCCCGAGGTTTACAAACATCTGGTGCCTGATCCTCAGTTATTGAGCTAGCCCAGGGTCTCTACGAGCGAGAGTGATGATACATTGCTAGAGACAGGTTACTATCACCATCCCATTAGTAGACGCTATTCAGCATATTCCATCCTATGTTAAGTTCTTAAAAGGACTTTGCACCCTTAGGAGGGTGCCCATGCGAGCCTAGTGGAAATTCTCCCATCTCTTCTCTTCTTCTCATAGTGACAAGTGTTCTAAAAGAGATCCAAATGTCTAGCAATCGTGCGGATACCGTTAGAGGCTGGATGCGTGAACAACTTGAAGAACTCCTTTTAGATGGTTCATGTAAGTATGAATTTCATTCTCTTCTAGATGAAAAGATCTATAATAGATGATAGGATCATCTATTTTTGGGACTTTAACTTTTTTGAACATTTTGATTCAACATCTTTCACTGCAATGGATGTTTTGGCTCAAAAATTTTGAGAGCTTTGTCAAGCCTCATATCTCAATAGTAAGCAAGAGTAAAATCCACATAAAGCTGATGTAATGAGATTAAATATTCAAATGACAGACTAGATTGTGGAACGAAGTCTGAGAATAAATGAGATATGTAGAGATTAATGTGAGTGATAATTTTTAAGTATCTTTTTGGATTAAGAGAGAAATTAGAATTGAAATGTGAAATTAAGATAAAAAAATGAAATATAGATGAGATGATGGCAAGGTGAGGAGAGTGTTATGCGATGACGACGAATCGATGCGTAGCAATAGAGAGAGGAAGATTTGTGGGTGCCAATGATGTCAAAACTACTATATTAAAAGAAAATAAAAGTAAAAATAAACTCTTCTATTTATTAAGATGATCACAAGCAAGAATTCAATCAGAATAGTTGCGTAAATCCATCGCAATGCCCATCTTAGGCCGGGTGATGCTCTGTCCACTTTGATCATGATCCTCACTTAATTTCTTCTCCATGACAAAAATTTAATATCAATGAATGCTCTCATTGGGCCTCAATCTCCTTTCCTCTTCCTTATGATATACTAATGCTAAGAGAGATCCAAAAAAAATGAGGAAAGAGATAATATAATCTTTTATATAAAAGATTTTTAGGGTTTTCAGATGACAAAGGGTGGAGATCTTCTACCCTTCTGATCAAGGGTAGAGATGCACCACCCCAAGGATGTCCAAGGGTGTGGTTATCTCTTAAAAAAGGTAACCTTACCCCTTAATGAGGTGGCCCAACCTCTTTCTAAAGAATGGGTCTTACCTCCTCAAAAGAATGTAGTAACCCCCCTTCTTAGAGACATAGGTCCACCTCCATAAAAAAAGGTAGCTCTCAACCCCTTCCTGAATAAGAATGATATGTATCTTAAGAGGGTGACCTCCAATTCATTTGAAATATGAAAATAATTTAATTTAAAAATGGATTTTAATATAGGTTGGTCAATGATAAGCGTAAAAATACAGTCGTTGAATGCGCAACTTTACGTGTCAAAGGAAATATACTCAACTCTTCAAATCTGATTTTTAAATTAGAATAGTGGCGAGTTGAAGTCAAATCCATAGGGATAAAGGTTATAATATTGAAATCATGAGATGTTTTTGATATTTTTTTTCAGATTTTGAAAGCTGAGATGAACGATGAAAGGAAGAAAATGTGCATGGAAATGAGATGAACTGATTAAGTGCTTCCAAGCTCATTAAGAGAATTGAAAACCCTTGATCGATGGTGGAACAATGTTTTTAACGTTTGGAAATATGAAAATGTTGATAAAATGATGGGGAAAGTGGAAAATATGATAAACAATTGTTATAATATAAGATTCGTGATGAAGACATAATCTAGTGATGCTCCCTAATCAAAATACCTTCGAGAGCTCGTATATTTTGCGCAGACTTGGCATTGATAACATGCAATCTTAACATGATAAAACATGATTATTAATGCAAATTAAGGCATAAAACATTCCATTTGTATGCATGTTATCATACTTTGAGTGCATTTCTATCATTTCATGTAATTTTAAGTTATAATATCAAAATGCTTTAATTTAGGGTTAATTATGATGAATTAAAGATAAAATATTTTATAACCTATCTTTACTTGAGATTATAAGTGGTTTTTAAAGTTAAATAATGAGAGAAATCATTTTTTATAAACATTTCATTTAATTTTCTAAAGTTAAAATCTTAAGGAAATAAATGTATTTTTGAAATAAAAATTAAATCTCTTTTTATTTAAATAATTTGAGTTTTTACAATGATAGATAATTGAATTTCAGATCAAATGAAAAAAATTTGGGTTAATTTGGAGTTGTATTTTGAAAGTTATGAATTTTCTAATTTTTAGGGATTTTTCCAGATTTTTCTGAATTTATTTTGGATTTTCAATCGATTAAAATAATTAAAAAATAACAAAAAGTGATTTATTTTTCGCGCGGGACCCACGTGGATGCGACGTGGCACGCAAGGCCACGTGATAGTGCCACGCGGACCCACGCGAGCGCCTGCGTGGCATAGAAGTGACATGTTGTGCATATTTATATTTATTTGTAATATAGGGTTATAGTACATATAAGCATTTCGATTATCGGAATTACACTATCCATCTATTTCCGTCGCACCTTATAAACCCGCTTTCTTCCTTTTATTTTTATCGTGCGGGACTATGTTCCACGTTTCTTCTTAAATGCAGGCGACATGGATTAACGCGAGGCGTCGGATCGATGGCGCGTTGAAATGCTGCGCGTGGATCGCATGGTCTCAAAGTCCATCGGATCACGATCATGCACATGCTTTAAAAGAAGGAGTTATAACGGTCGTGATTGAAACTTACGCGATGCATCTCAACCGTCAGATCGCGATTCAAGGGGTGCGATCTCCACGGGTTCATCCGAGCGCTTCATCACGGATCAGACGGCTGCGACATGTTTGAAACGGTTCACGATGAACCGTTCCATTGTAACCGTTGATTAATTTAATCCGACGGTTACGCCCAAATCACCTATAAATTAAGGTGTTCTTTGATTTTGTAAGACATTCTTGGATGATTACATCAAATTGACTTATCTACATCCCTCCATCCTTGAATCTCTCGCTTCTAATCTCTTCTAGACTTGATTCCGCATCCATGAAGTGATTAAAAGTGAGATTTTGTCGATTGATTAAGGAGAATTTGTCTCTTGAACACCGATGTTCATTTTTGAAATCGCGGAATGAAAAGCCTCGATCCGGCGATTAATTGGATCATTTTCGATCGCTATCTCAGGTTAGAAAACTATGTTTTCCCTCTAATCTATCGTCATGTATCATCAATTTATAATTTAGGATATTAATTTAGTTTAATTTTGTTTTCAATTTCGGTTTTAGTTCTTATGATTTTCGGAAATTTCATCCCACTTTGCTCTTTGATTTCTCCACGATTACTAATCCAAATCGAGTGATTTTTGATTCCGTGAATACGTCTTTGAGTTATCTTTCTAAATTTACCATTTTCCCTATTTTCTATCACCAATTCATTGTCCGATTTTGATCAATTTCTAAAAAGATCTCTCGAAAATATCTTATTTCCCTGTGTATTCAACCCTTATTTACCATTATACCCCTTAAATCATTATTAAATCATTAAATTGGTAAGTTTGGTTTTATTTTTTACACGAATTGGTGTGCAATTAACGACCGCATCGATTCATTCCGTCAGGCGTCTCGCATCCAACACGAGGAATGAACATAAAAGGGGAGAAACTTACTGAGAATGGTGTTCTACACACGAAGAATGATCAATCGTTGCTTTCTTTTCTTCTAGCTAGCCAATGTTAGAAGCATACAATGAAAACATTAAGAACCCTACTTTTTTCATCTTAGAACTAAAATCAGCATCAATAGATTTGTAGATCTTGAAATGATAATCATGCCCATAAAATTTTAGCGCCTAGCTCCGTAAGGATCGTCATATATCAAGGTTTTAATTTAAAATCAACCCGAAGAGTTGATAAAAAAATTTTATGTTAAATGCCCCTCACCTCTCTCCTCTCTGCTCTTTACTCTCTCCTCTATCTCCTCTTTATTCTCTCTTCTCTTTTTTTTTAATTTTATTGTCTTTAGAGAATTCTTTTTTTATGATTTTAATTTCTAAAAATTCCCATAAAATTCTAAAAATATCCAAAAAATATCAATTCACTGCATATATAATATATATTCTTGATGAATCAATGTCATTAATGTTATAACTGAGAGAATAAAGTGTATATTATATATTTTAATTCTCAATGTTTAAACACATTTTTATCATTATATCATTGTAGTGGCCAATTTAAGTCTTGTAATGAAGAAATACAAATTCATGTGATGTTCATTGTGGCTGTAGGGGCAAAGTTTTCACTATTCCTTATTCTATAGGTTTAGGTATACTACTAAGCACCAAATCATGCTCTATATCTTTCAATCTTTCTATTATAATTATATTACTGGTGTATATTCATACACCATGTATGTTTTTTATTTCGAAGAACTAGAACTAACTCCCATGTCTTTTTTTAAAGGCCCATTAATTCTTCCAACATTTTTTCCCCCAACATGGGTAGGGAAAAAAAATCTATCAAAATTCAGTTAATCTAACCGAATTGCGACCAACGTCTAAAAGTTGAAGCAATCTTATTTTGGTTGTCTGTTGAGGTAGCCATTGGACACGGTTGACGAGTGAGGTTTTTGGGTCGTTGCCTAGCTTATAATTCATTGGCCCATTAGAGTTGCTCATCGAACCTCAAAGATGCAACACACTAAATGTGGCCTACATCAGGACTGCATTGACAAAGTGGAATGCAATTCATATATAACTCAACCTTATTTTATCTTGTTTGCAATGTGGGACTAAATCTCTCCTAATATGTGTCTACTTTTGAAAAATTTTGTTATTTGCCTGGGTTTTTAAACTCATTACATCCCCCAATTTTTGAGGAATTTCAAGACAAAATTTATTATATTCAGTGATAATGAGTCAGTACTTTAATGTGC
This sequence comes from Lemna minuta, assembly GCA_024174645.1. Lineage (NCBI taxonomy): Eukaryota > Viridiplantae > Streptophyta > Magnoliopsida > Alismatales > Araceae > Lemna > Lemna minuta. The sequence continues at coordinate 18,308,789 of CM044105.1, forward strand.
CCACTAATCTTGTTTGAAAACTACATGAAAAGAGTAAAAAATTGTAGAAATATTCTTCCCAGTAGACCCCATTTCACATTTACTTCATATTTTCCATAAATAATATCTTCAAAATCCCACTGCTACACAGCTACTTTTTCCTCGGGATTGAACTCAATCTCTCAGGAGTTAGAAAGAATGGAGCCAGATATAGATGGTTGGCTGGATGGATGGGATAGAAAGAGGGGCAAAGAGAGTGGAGGAGACAGAGTAGAGACGAGATAGCTTGACATAGACACGGGCAGAGAGCTAGAGATAGAGATCGAGAGAGATGGACATAGACAGACTGAAGGAAAGTGGTAGAGAAAGAGATGGGCATAGACAGACTGAAGGAAAGTGATAGAGAAAGAGATGGACATAGAGAGGAAATGACGGAAAGTGATAGAGAGATAATGGGATGAGAGGGAATGGAGACTGAGAAATAGACAGAGAAATGGGAAGATACAGTGAATAAAAGAGAGTGTATCAAATTCTTTGACTAAATGTGTCAAAGAGGTGCAAGTCCCTTGAAAGCCAGGTCAATTTCCTCTTCAGTCATCTCAATTGTTGACTCGCTCTCAAACCCCTGGTCAAACCCTTCCACCTCCCTATCTTTGTGACTAGCCTGACTTCCTTTATCTCTTTCAGACAAACTGCAAAACTCTAGCTGATATGCATGCTTGCAATCGATGGTGAGCTTCAGCAGCTCTTCTCTGGTAAACAGCATTCTCCCCTCTCCCGTGTCCAGGTCAATTAACTTCCTGACAAGATTGGGGACAATCATCCACGTGTCTGTGACTGATTGGATTTCCTGAAAAGGGAACCGCCTGGCATTAGATTCTGAAGAAAAAATCATGATAATTAAGAAATGAAAAAAACCTGGTTACGTTCCAAGGCATCAATTGCATCCTGTAAACAAGTTACAATCCCTTCGGCGGCGATTGTTCGCATATCATCTGCCTCTGGCTAAAATATTTTTTCAAAGAATAAATTATATACCTGATGAATTTTTCATGGTTTTAAGGGAGAGAAAGAAAAGGAGATTTTGAAAGCTCACCTTCTCTTCTTGTTTATCAAGCCAAGACATGGTTTCGTTCAGATCCTTGAATGCCAATTCCTTCAGCTTAGATGGAGAAAATTGGTCTAGTGCATTTCCATGAGCTTCGGTCTGTAAGCAATCAGGCAAATGAAATATAATTCTAATAGTGAAAATATTGAATACATTTTCTTATAATGCTAGTTGTGAAGAGGTAGGCTGTGGACAGAACCCAGCCACTTAATGGTTAGGATATAACAGCGCAAGTATATGACTCAGGATAGTTACCAAACAATACCACTAGATCTCCTAATGATAAAAAAAATTGAAGTCTATCAACAACCAATATCATTGACATCCAGGATGCCTCGGATAATACTCCTGGTTGACAATTACGAGATATGTGATGTAGAAAGCAATACAAAGATGTAAGATTTGGAAGAAATTTTACGGCATCCAGGTTTTTTTTTTTAATTGGAAGAAATTCACCATCTACAAGTCAGGATCAAAACTCTGATGAGTGTCTGATTGTGACATTTGTCAGATGGAAGTGTAGAGTAATTCACCCTTGGTCTACCTCAAGACCAGGGGACCTCTTTTTAAGGGTCACATCGCCACAAGAGTCTATAAGGTAATTAAGGCAATAACATCTCGAGCACTGTAAGGAAGCATGACATAGGGAGAGGAGGTCAAGAAGCAGTATCCAGATCTGAAGAGCAGCGGGAAGCAATTCTTGATTTCCTTCCTCTCATCTTCTTGAAGGAAATTCATAAATCGTCCTTTTCTATCCCCTGTTCTCTCTTTTGGAATAGCATTCTCCAGAGTTATCCCTATGTCATGCGAAGAGATCTGGTACGACATAGATGTATAGAAACTTCCAAAAATGTTTACAGGACTTTGATACTATAATCAGGTGAGACAGCAAGACTACGAAAATGACTAATATAAGCCTCATTGGAGGGCAGTTGTAAGGTAATCCAGGAATTTTTTTGCAAGATTTACAAATTAAGAATTCTAAAAACATCCCTAACTCTTATTTGGTTATTCCAGAGGAATCCTCAAAGTCTAATCAAATAATCATTCATCCTTTGTAAGAAAAAAATAAACGTCTCTTTGTCTGCTCAACTGACCTGAGATCTCAAAGATTCATTTTTCTTTGGTAGAGATCTTCCCTTACTTTTCTCAGACACTTCCCCAGATATATGTTTACCTTCATCTGCATGACGTGAAATTTCAGCATCAATTGAGTTTTAGGATGGACACAAGAAAGCAGAAAACATCTTCTGTGGGACTCAACCCTCCACAAGCAGTAAGGTCAATGTACAAAAAAACAGAACTCATACAAAGCATGTGGGAAATTGGTGGATCTTCCATTATCAACTATCAATGCAACCAGTGCCTCAAAGAAAAGATACATTTCTCCTTCAATACAGCTGAACATGCAATTTCATGTGCACAGAGCATAGTACTCTATTCACACATCATTTGGGACTTATCATCCAAAAATCACAAATTAGCGAGATGCAACAACCACGATTTTTTATAATTACCTAGGCTATGAGTGGAATGTGCATTGGTTTTACGCCAAGGCTTGCCAACGTGCATGAGAAATCTCTCAACTTCAACAAGTCTTTTCTGGCTGTAGCATTCCCTTATCCAATCCTTCAAATATTAGATATCAACGCCGCAGTTAGTTTATGACATTATCTTTGCAAAGATAACTGATCCTTACATCAAAATACTCACCAACGAAAACATAGAGAGATCTATGACCATTTTAATACATTTAAGGAGGTAAATCTATTTAGAGAAACCTCAGCACAAATGGCAGGGACAAAGCTAACTAGGTAACAGATATGTGGGAAGCCTCTGTATCATTCATCATAGGTCCAACCTTCTGCAGAGCTAAAAGGGACTGAATTAAATGATTTGAAGCACTTCCAATTTATCCTTGAGTGTTTAAGAGAGATCAAAAAATGCTTAGTTGCCCAACATTTTTCCTTATTGACGAGTATTAAAAGGGTGTGTATCTAAAAGTTTAGCCTCGAGTAGACAATTTCAACAGTATAAGCTGCATGAATGAGTTTCTGTTGGGTAAAAGATTCTGGTAAAGTTTTTTTTGAAAATTATCTTGTCAAATTTTCTGGAGTGAAGAAATGGAGAACATTTATTCCAAGAAAGATTGGGAAAAACAAGGAGGGTCAACAAACAGGACCGCCCTGAGATAATTGGAAGAAAGATTCAAGAGTTTCTTCCTGCTACTCCCTCGGAGCAAGCTTTTGTTTTGTTGAATTTTTTTCTCAATGTGCACCACTAATTCATAGTTTATCATAATTGCTCGTTAGCTGACAGAGACCCGACTTCCATCATATGACCATACGTGAAAAAATCAGAGCATCTTTACGTTTCCTCAGGAAAGTCATAATTGGATTCTTATCAGATTCTCAGTTATAAAAGGTAGATCTATTAAATGACATGGAAGAAAATGAAAAAAATCCTGGCACCAAATTATTATTAACTCGCACTGTTAAATGCCAAGAAGACACTTATCCTTCCCCTACCAAATACCAAACAAAGATAGATTTCAAGGATATGATAAAAGAAAAGTTCACCATCATCATAAAACATTTCTATTAGTCACACTGAAAAGCAAAAGTTAACAAGATCAGACTGCCAAGCACACGGATTTGATGGACATTACAATATCAGTTACGTGGTGATGTAGCATTCATGAGAGAGGAGAGGCAACTTGAGGTATTAAGGGAGAAAAGTGTGCATATAAACCTTTGAAACAATTGTACCACTGTCCGCGGCAACTTGCCTAAACTTTGGGGTGTTTGGAAAGGCACAAATAAGAAGTGTGCAATCTGATGTCCAGTCAGCCTGATATTTGGCACCCATAGTCAGAGCTTTAGATCTGAGAATGCTTCTCTCAGGATTCACAAATCCAGACAGAACAAAAGTGACTCCTTCCTGCCGAGATCAACATTAGTAGTAAGATCTACATACATAAGCTAAGATTTGTCATATGAAAACAAGTAAAGATATCCATACGACACTTAGCTTTCTCATTTTCTCATTACCAGAAGATTTGAAAATGGTTTACTCAAGTGACCACTTGTTCCTGCTTTCTGGTGCTCTGTCAAATTTTCATTGAACTGATCCTCAGAGGTAGCATGATTATCCTGCTCCTTTCCTTCAGAATGAAGATCGTTATCTGGCATGATAGCTGATCCGCAGTTTGTATAGTGACTGTGAGATAACAGCAAGAAACTGACATCAAAATTCACCAAAGAAATAAACAAAAAAAGTAAGCAAATCTATAGGTATTTTTGAAACAGTTGAGCAGCAGATAGTGATACTGAGAGGAAAGATGAAGGTCTCTGTCCCAAAAAAAACTGTTTAACTCCTAAGTATAACCTCAAGGGAGCAGGGGCCCTTCCCACACAGCTGATGGGCAGTTCAATCTTCTTCCCATCCACTCTCTCTTTCTATCCGCTGCTCTTATCTTAACATGATTGAAATCTGATCGTAGACGGGGAAAACCATTACAATTTCCTTCAGAAGCTTAATAAGAAAGCTGAGGAAGAAAAATGATATATTTACATCAACCTAAATATTACTTAATGTGACGACTTTGTCCCCCCTCCAATATTGTAACGTTTGAGTTAATATTTAATATGGATGAACCTTGTATCAAGTCAATCCTACTGGGTACAGTACTTACTGGATCCAAACCTAGAAATGAAAAATTTAACTTGACAACCATGTGAATAGAATGCTTTCTTTGGGGCCATTTGCTTGACACGACTGAATACTGAAGGTAGTGCTATGCTTCAGCTGTTCACTCAGTATCAAAGCTCTGGCCTGGTGAATCCAGGTGTGATCATCTAAAATTTTGACTGGCCTCTCTATCTTTTCTCATTCAATATCAGTCAAACATCTATTCCATTAAACTCACAGAGGACAAAAACTTATCTGGGGACTTAGTCAGCCATATAGTTCTAGAGAGAGCAAGAGGAGTTACTATGACTATGAGGCCAACTTTTTGACCCAATGCCGGCTTGACCAGAGACTCGGTCCACAAAGTCAGATAGTGATGTCTTTCACTAAGGTTGGCCAAAGGCTTGACCAGCATCTGAGTCTGCTTTTGCCTTTAGACTGGCCTCTCTCTCTCTCTTTCTCTGCCCCCCCTCTCTCGCCCCCTTTGTGCTCTTTCTTTCCTCCCTTCAATGAGAGTGAGAAACCTTAATTTTCTCCTCAGATCCTCAGCTGCCAGTGGCTTTAGCAGTGGCAGACAGTGTCCGTGGTGGCAGAAGTGACATTAGATGGCGGCAGCTTGCCAGGGTCTATCTCATGTTTCAGAATATCAGAAATTACTGGACGATACTGGCATCAACAACGTCCATTTCAGAGTGACTAATACTTTGAGGCTTGTGACATGATCCCATTCTTATCTTATACCAGGAGTTCGCACAATAAAACTAAAGGTCACATACTTGGAGGTGGTAACTTGACCAGGAGGTAACACTGCATACATGCATTGGCTACATCTACAAAAAGAGGGCACATTAGAGGAAAAGGGGAAAGAGGTGTGTTAGCGGTTAAGCTGGATGAGGACACCGGAGGAGCACGAGTGGCATTTGGCTGGAGCTCAGAAGGGAAATTCCGCAATATTGCCTCAGATCTATATTGTCTTCAATTCTAGAGAGGTCAAGATCAAAAGAGGGTAGGTCTTGAACTTGTAACCACTAACAATAAAGAATTCTATTGTTTCTTGAACTTTCTTGAAGAAGACTATATTAGTTTGTTCGTAATGGCTGAACTGCATTGGACCCTCTGCGCTACGTGTCTTCATAATTGACCATCAGACAGCCTCAAAATCATGATTAAAGGCAGTGTGTACGAGAGAGGGATAAATCCCAAAAGATTACTTGCCTTCCAATCCATGCAGAGAAGGAAAGTATTGTCTCCCCAGTTAAAATAGCTTTGCCAGCCTCCAGATGCCAATTTTTTTTTAAATATGAAATAAACTAGATATGTCCAAAAGTTGAAAACAATAATTAGCATTCGACCTATATGATGATCCAAATTTTCCTTCTGCACTTAGGCCAAAGTCAGCCCTTCATCTTACCAAAAAATCAACAACATCGTCTATGACCCTTGGGCTTCTTAGATAGGACGAGCAATTAGGCGCAAACCATCATTGTCCTGTCTGAAAGAGGTTTCTCTTTTATCTGGATGGCAAGATTGAACTAATAATCGTGATGGACAACGCTGAAGTTTACGAGCGAATCCAATGTTGCATTCAGGTTACTGCAGAATTTCATGCGAGAGTAATTTCCGAATATCTTTTCCGAAAGACTCCCAATGTAATACGAGTACTAATCAGATAAAACTCTTTGCCGGCGGAAACTCGTCATAGCAACATCAGAAAGTAGGTACAATCCTGAGATTCACTTTCAAACAATCCTTAAGTCAGAAGAGGACACCAGAATTAACGAGAAACAGAAACACAATTAAACAGTACCCGTAAGAGAAACCCTAGGCAAACAGTGCAGCAATCATTAAAAACGTGACACATAATTGAACTACAAACGGCAATGGATATTCCACAAATCTACGATAATCTACAAACGATCCCGATCGGACAGTACGGTTATTTCTCCAACAGAGCAGCACTCTTAAAAAATAGAGAAAAAAACTCCGATCTATGTCAATGGCTTGATTGAACTGAGAATCCTATAAGTACGAGTAATGTTCATTTACCTATCGTCCAGAAAGGAAGATTGGTGGCAATTTCGTGAACTCCGATATCTTCAGGCTAAATTTTCCTTAACGCGATCATATAGTCACTTTGGATGATCGTTCATACTTCACAGTTCCACTCAAAATTTGTCGTTTACTTAAAAATTCCGGATTTTAAAAATTTAAGGGCTCGGATTTTTAAAGAATTTCCCCTATCGGGTCCGGTATTGGTCCGGAGCCCAAGCGGGTGAGGTTTGAATTTTGCAGTGGCGCGGCTATCGAGGTCTCGCGACGTGTCATGTCCAAATTTTAACGGATTCCAATTTTGCCCATGTATTGAATCCTCTTTTCCCCTCTCCCATAGGCAATCCTGTGATGAGAGAGAGATAGTTAAGTAGGTAGTTTTACATAGATAAAATATAAAAATAGATAGATAGAGAGATAGCTATGTAGAGATTTCGGTCATATTTTAGATGGATAGATAGAGAGAGAGACATAGATAAAATATGTAGATGGATAGAGAGATAGAATGGCCAGTGGAGTTTGAATTCCGTTAAGGCGGGGCATCGAGGTCTTGCGGACGTGGCATGTCCATATTTTAATCGATATTCCAAGTTTGCCCTTAAATTGAATCCTCTGTCTTCGTTCTGGCCTTCCATCGTCGGCTAGACTTCTCTCAGAGGGAGAGAGAGAGAAAGAGAGAGTTAGACTGTTATAGAAACTGTGATCGGCGAGGAGGATAGAATCGCCGAGAAATGGCGGGCGGTGGAGGACTCGCCTGCGTCGACCTCCACGTTCTTTCGCTGCTGCCTCGAACACTTGGTTCCCAATATGCTTCCTTCGTAGACCCTGGGAATATGTCGGAGGAGAAGGAGCTGGATGCTCTCCGCTGTATCTTCAATTCTAGGGTAAAATTTCGTGCTCCTATTTTCGCGTGACGCTTCTTTCTCTGCGTTTCATTTCGTTTGGGAACTCGAATTGACAGACCATCTGATCTACGACGTTTAGGCGGGAATAGATTTCAAATGCAATTATTACGTGTAAATTTTCAATTGCATAAATATGATTTCGTTTTTCAATTGCATAAATATGATTTTGCGTTTTATCTTGATTTCGTATCCATTCGCATGTTATTTTAGGGTCATTGCACAATTCCTGTCATTACAAGCCCCTTATTTTGTTTCGGGTGGAACTGTTGGTGATACGAGTTATTTTACCAGCATTTGTGTTCATTCCTTTTTTGTAAATCTGATTTTCTACCTAGATAATGTAGTTTGTCGAGAAGTTATAAACTTCCATTGACTCCTCTCCAGGTACCGCAAGATGCAATGGATCGTGCTGCAGAAGCTAAAGACAAACCCACAGATCCTATTGAGTCATGTGACGAGAGTGACAGCATGGCTGAAGTTATTAACCATGCAGATCAAGTGCAAGGGCGGAGACCAGGCTTGAGCCTCAAGCGGGCTCATTTTGCCCTAAATCCTAATGCAGTGTAAGAGATGTTTAATTGTGTTGTGGATGATTTATAGAAGCACAGATATTAGAAGTTCTGTTCTCCAAATTTATTGAATAAAGTCTCAGTGTCATTTATCTGAATGGAGATTTCTGATTGTCAGGGATCCTCTTTTGCAACTGGACTCGAAAGCAAATCTTGATGACATCAAAGATCCAGAAGATTTTTGGGCAGCTGTTGATAAGAGGGAGCGTATGTATTGATACCCTATTTGCACATGCTGTTTTGAGTTCTCTAGTCTACTGATAGAAGTCTTCTTCTTATTGTTATTGCCATTGTATAGATACGCAAAAGGTGCTAAAAAGGCTAAGAGGTGATGTTCACAAAGAATCAACCGAAAATTTGGAGCAAACTCCATCAAGGAAACGATGCCCTGGAATCCTGGGGTAAGTTTTAAAAACTCATTTCTTTCATTTTTCATCATGCTAATTTATTTATTTTATCAGTTTGACTCCTTTTCAATGATGTTAAGCTGTGTTTAACTGAAGACAATCTGTGCTTATTATTTCAGGAGGAGAGCAAATTATAAGGACTACTTTAGGACACAACTTGGACGTATAAAAATGAGTTCACTCTCTCAATGTGAAAATCAGGCCTTAAGCTCTTTGAAATCAACTACAAATGATTCAACCTTCATTCCTATTTCACATCCAAGAATCCAATCTGGAGCATCACAAGCTGGAGAAGCTGATAAGACTCGTGATCCTCTTTTGCACGTGAATCTTGATGACATCAAAGACCCTGAAGAGTTTTGGGCAGCCGTTGATAAGATGGAGTGTATGCATTGATACCCTATATGCACTTGCTATTTTGCATTCTCTAATCTACTGATAGAAGTCTTCTTCTTCTTGTTATTATCATTTTATAGATGCGAAAAAGGTACTAAAAAGGTTGAAAGGTGATGTTGACAAAGAGTCAACCAAGAATTTGGAGCAAACTCCACCAAGGAAACATCTCCCTGGTATCCCGGGGTAACTTTAAAAAACTCAATTCTAATTCTTTTTTTTTTTTTTGGAAAAAGAATTCTTTTTTTTTTGAAAAGAAAAAGATTTTGAGAAAAAGAATTCTAATTCTTATGATTGTGTATTTGAAATATTTGTAAACTATTAGACCCATGTTCTTTGTTCATTGGCCAATTTGGTTCCATATTCTTTGTGTGCATCATATTCTTTACTTTTTATCAGTGTTTGAGTTTTTAATGATGTTGAGCTTTTTTTAACTGAAGACGATCTGTGCTTTAGGACAGATTATTTCAGGAGGAGAGCGAGTTATAAAGACTACTTTAGGGCACAACTTGGACGTATAGATATGAGTTCACTCTCACAATGTGAAAATCAGTCCTTAAGCTCATTGAAATCAACTACAAATGATTCAACCTTCATTCCTATTTCACATCCAAGAATCCAATCTGGAGCATCACAAGCTGGAGTAGCGGATAAGACAAGTATTTATGAGTGCTTCTGAATTACAAGGTAATTGGAATCCAAATTTGGGCATCATACTTTCTTTTTTTTCGGAGTTTGACATTCATATACTTCAACAGGTTCAATGGCAAAGGAAGAAAAGAATGTGGATCATATTTTGAGTGATCTTTTGTATTCTTTTGAATATGTCAAGGAGGGAGAAGAGATAGAATTCCTGGAGAAAAGGTTAGGGATTAAATCGATCAACACGAACAAAGTTTGTCTTCCTCCCTTGGATGGATGCTGTGGAAACAATATCTTAATCACTGATGTTCAGACCACCCGGAATGTCTTTGGTACCTCTAAAATGGATTCAAGAAATACTACACGTAGTCCACTTGCCTCAATTGCAGAACTCAAGAGGAGAGTTTTGCAGGATTTACGGAAAGATCCTCTTGAGGATCCATTTGATCTGGAATCTCTGAGTGATTCTTCTTCTGAAAATTCGTCACTTAATGAAGGTAAAAGCATGTGCACCCTTTCTTTTTCTGTACGTAAAGGTTTTAAACATGGTGTATTTCTCAGGTTCACGCCGTTTGTCAAAAACGAAAAATAGGCCGAATAGAAGAAGTAATTCTCTAGCATCAGGCATTGAGATTCAGGATGGTATGAGAACTACCAGCAACTCTTTGGCAAATGATGTTGGCTCTATGACTACTGAAGACAACATGAGAGATAAGGCATGCATATCCAACTGTCCTTTTTGATTTATGGTTCTAGGACATTTAAAGATTTCGGCAATGGAATTATTTTCAGGTAGATGGCATGGTTTTTGACAGTTCGATTGCAAATGAGGCAGATCATCTCGACCAGGAATTGCATTTGAAAACATCAGAGGAAATAATGGATGTCGATAACAGAACTAATGGACCCTCTGTTGAATCTGGCGTTTTAGCTAACCTCCAGGCAAGGGATTTTCTTGTAATTTTAACTTCCTACCTTCCTGATATAATTAAAATTTTTTGGTTTATTTAAATCAGAATGATCCTGTATAGAGCTAACGAATGTACAAGTTTGTAAATATTCTTAGAAAGGAGAAGGATTCTGGGGTAGAGTGGAGGCTTATCAAGATAACTGAATCTTGTATCGATGCATATCAAATGGTACAGACACTGAGGTACGGAAATAGGGAGGAAGGGAGTGAGATAACAAGGCAGAAGATAGAGGAAGGTCCCCTAAACCATTTGCATCAACAGATCTGTGCCTCTGATAGTTGAATAGACCTATCTGAGAGAGAGGCCTTTGGAAACTCTCCAAGACAGCAACCACCGCTTCTAAATCTTGAATGCCAAGCTCCTCAAATACTCCTCTTATTCCTAGACCTGCTGTTATATCTGTAATGACACTATTGGTGAGAAAGGCAGTTATTAAGTCCCTTCCAGAATGGTCTGATTCTCTTCTGGTATGAGCAGAGGTTCTCATCAGTGACCTCTTGGGAAAAGGGGCACCTGGATGGAGAAGAACCCCAGAGTTAAGCCTGCTCATGCTTGGGCAGTGCAGGGATGGGTTACTCCTGGGAAAGAGGGATGCCAGGGTGAGAAGAACTACTGTGTAATGGGTGGTTAGGCATGGGCAGTCCAGGGATGGGTAACCTCTTGGTTGGGAAGAAGAGGGTATTTGTACCAGCTGATCACCGATTTCAGGTGATCTTTCTTTGTACCTTAAAAAAAGGCTCATATATAACCCATCCTGCCTACCATTTTTATTTTGGGTCATTCATGGTAAAATAAAAATGCACGTACATATTTTTAGCATAAAATCCATTGTCATTTGTCTGGGCATGAAACATAATTTATGAATATAAAGCTAGGGTACTATATCTCTCCGTTTGGGGTTACTCATAGTTGAATAATTACACAAGTGTAATTTTCAGGTGGATGATACGCTAATGGAGACGTCAGTAGCATGTGAGGTAAACACTACTGACCGGAGAATGGTGTGTCATAGGGCTTCTGTTGGTGACATAACCAATGGGCTCTCTGTTGAAACTGCTGCTTTAGCGAATAATGAGGCAAGACATGGTTTATAAGTTAATATCTAGAAAATTATGCATGATTTCTTAGATTTGACTTGTGATTTTTTTTCTTACTTATTTTACTATTCGAATCTTCAGGTTCATGATGCTCTTGACGAACCTGCATCAAGTGGTAAGAAAACATCACCTTGAATCGCTTGTCTCGAATAAAATATAATGCCAACTAGATGGATACAATAAGCTAAGACAATCATGTCACTTTAGCAAGGGTACTCCTGATTCCCAAAGGGTTAAAGATCACATGAACCACAGTTCCATCTTGTAAAAAGGACAGGCCTTGTCTCGGCAAAGTTTTTATTAATAAGACCTTTCGTTTTGAGTTTATGCTAGATCTTCTACATGCATTTGGTGTATTATTGCACAAGTGTAGTGTTTTTTGCTCATTGAGTTTATATTTGTAAATTATTGGTCATTAGCTTCTTCATGTCGTAATTTTTGTTGTATAATACTGCAATAAGTCACCTATTATACATTAGATTAAAAACGTAAAAATGTTTCTGGTATGAAAGATGCCCTCTCAGTTTTGGATAATCCATCAGAGAAAAGTAGTTGATCAGTGAGAGGGATAGAATTCAGCTCCTTGACTGTTGACTCCTCTACAGTTGTGCAAGATGACGTCAAAGCTGATGTTGTGTCAAACCGTCTTGAAACCAGTTCTGGGGAGAAGGTATGCACCTGTTACATGCTCTCTGACTTCAATTTCTCCTTAATTTTCTTTTTGGATAAATGATAATTTACTAATAATGCAATTATTATTTAAAGAAATAGAACTTTTATGGTAGCTCATGTGATTAACCAAGAAATGCAATTAAGATCTCCAGTCTATGAGAATAGGGTTCCTATTGGTAAATGCCGTTGATAGTGGAATGAATGCTATTTCTAATGTTGCTGACATTGTAGACTTAGGCACTGAAGATGAGGTTTATGCATTTTGAACTATCATTGGCCATCAATACCTCTCTCTTCTAACTATTCAAAACAATTTCAGAGTGATGACATACATCAAGAGGCATTAATTGCATGTGAAGCAGATTGCGATGATGAGGAATCTTCTCTAGGATTTGCGCATACCAAGATCCCTGTTAATGCAGATTTACTGGAATTCGGGGATCCCTCAATAGACAAGGTAAGGGGTCTTGTGATGGGGTTGAAGTTTAATTAGTTTGTTTCAGCTTTCCTTTGCCTTTATCAGCTTCCTTCTGTCTTCAGGCTGATGACGTTCGACAAGCTCTTGTGTCAAACACTGAAGGTATTTTTAAAATTGCTTATGTTACCATATTCATTGATCTATTAGTTTCATGATATTAAATGTACTTCCAGATGCAGAGATATTTATGACAATATTTTGATGCTCTCATTTGCCGTGTTTTTAACTTCTGAAGTATGAAACAGTCCTGGGTCTTTTTCTTCTTTTATTTAACTCTCCATAACAATGACATGTTGTTTATGCGGATTAGTCACCAAAATTGAAACATGTGAAATATAACAGAAAGAGACGAGGAATCAAATTGTAGATCAGCTATGCGAGAAGAACGACCAAAGTCAATTATTCAACCTAGGGTGACTGCTCCCAGAAATATTGCCAATTGTCATATTGTTGGCACTGAAGTTGTTGCCTTGAATAATGTGGCGCCCACTGCCACCAACCTCAGCGCTGAAGATGAGGTATAGATATTTTCAGCTAAGTTTTGAAGTTATTGTTTCGCCAGCCAAAACTCTATGTTGATGACCTAGCGTGATTTCAGAATTGCATTATAAATGAAGAGATGTTAATCATGAGTGAAGCTGAAGCATCAGCTAATGAGTCCCCTGTTGATATTAAAGTTAATGCAGATTCACATGAAATTGATGGTGCCATTACTGATAAGGTGAGAAGTCTTTGATGATTGTTTAGTTGGGTTCTAAAGCTTTCATCTGCCAAACATGATGTCTTCTTTTCTCTTCAGGTCAATGATGATCCACAAATCCACGCATCAAACTATAAAGGTATGGTAAGGAATGCTGATTTTACCATATTCATTGGTCGATAAGTTTTCCTATCATATTCCCACATACTTTTAAACTAAGCTGCTGATGATAACAGTTTGATTTTCCCATTTAACATGTTTTTACCTTGTTGAAGGTTAAAATAGTCTGTAGTCTGTTACTTATACTGAACTCTCTATAACAAATAAGCTTCTTTTCTAAATTTAAACATGTGGAGTAAAACAGGTACAGAATCAGGACCAAGTTGTAGATCAACTCGCAAAAAGGGTCAACCAGAGTCTACTACCAAACCTAACAGTACCACACCTAGAAATATACCCAGCCACCAAATTGATGGGATTGAGCTTGGTGCTTCGAATGTTGTGGTCCCAACCACCATGGATTTTAGCTCTGAAGATGAGGTATTAATGTTTTTCAGCGAGAGGTTTTTAATTATTGTTTTATTTTCAATAGCTGTGTTGATGAACTACTGTAATTTCAGAGTGACAACATAAATGAAGAGACATTAATCATGACAGAAGCTGGAGCATCACCTGTTGATAATAGTATCTATGCAGATTCACGCAAAATTGGTGATACCACTAGATATCGGGTGAGGAATCTTTTGATGACTGATGTTCAATTAGTTTGTTACTCAAACTTTCCTTTGCCTAATGTCTTTCACTGTCTTCAGACTGATGATCAAGAAGCTCACGCATCAAACTATAAAGGTATATTGAAGGATTCTTATGGTACAGAATTGATTGGTTTATTAGGAGCTTCTATGCAAGTCATAAATCCTTCATGCCACAGAAGTATCTATGACAACAATTGATCTTTTCATTTGAAATGTTTTTAACTTGCTGAAGGATAAACCTGTCTAGGGCCTTTCAACTTCTATGTAGCTCTCTCTATTACAGTTATGTGACGTTCAGCAAATTTGAGACTTATGAAAAATAACAGAAACATTTGCAGAGCGGATTAGTGGATCAATTGTCCAAGAAGAACGACCAGAGTCAACAAATCAACCCAGAAGTACATCTAACCCTCAAACTGATGGGATTGAACTTGATGCCTCTTTTGTGGTCCCCACAGCCATCCATTTTAGCTCTGAAGATGAGGTATAAAATGCTACTCAACTAAGTTTTTTAACCATTGTTTTGCCTCCCATATTTCTTGTTAATCAACTTGTTTAATTTCAGAATGACGATATAAATGATGAGTTATTAATCATGAATGAAGCTGGAGCATCACCTGATGAGATCCCTGTTGATTATGGTGTCGATGCAGATTCACTGGACATTGGTGGTGCTATTACAGATAAGGTGAGGAAGCTGTTGATGATTTATATGTCGTTCGTTAGTTACAGATCTCTGTTGCATAATTATTTATTTTTCTCTCTTCAGGTCATTGTTGTTGAAGAAGCTGGCATGTCAAATAGGAATGGTAAAATACTGATTAGTCCTCTCTCGGTTGAACAACCTGATCCAATTCTAGCTCTTGCTTCTTGTTCTTGCTTTCTCTCTTTTTGGTTAATATGCTTTTTTGGTGACTCAAATACCAATCTTGGCAGACTTTAATGACAGGCATGTCAAATATACGATATGGCCCTAAAACAGATTTTGGGCTGACAAATAATAAAGCCCACTATAAACTGTACAATAAACCCTTTAATTGTAAAGGGTACTCTTGTTTGTACACCTAATAGCCTGTACATAGGCTACAAATATGGCCAGGGCTGTAGGGGTAACACATCTTGGAATATATCATTCGAGTGGCCCTTTAGGGTTTGGAGAGGAACGGGAATCCCTCTCAAAGTGCATTCCCCTTTTCACTTCCGATTTTGTTCTCAATTCTTAAAGATATGATCTAGGCTTGTATCAATACATTTCAAAATTCTACAGTATTCGTGTATTTCTCTTCTTTTACTAAAGTTATTCTATGATCATGTTTGATAATTTAATAATTCACCTAAGGTCTTGGTTTGTGGAAAATTTACTGTTGTGTTTACTAAATATCTCAGTGTCACAGTCAACTATCTTTTCATTGCATCATATTTATTGCTTATTTTATTTTCAGAAGGGTACATAGAAATATTTTCATTTTTTATTTTTATCCTTTTGATTAGATCTGTCTAGTGCTGATGTTGCTATGAATATTCCAGTTGGTGGATGCTCTGGCAGCTCAAGCATCTTAGATGAACATAACTCTGAGGTGCATTTTCTTCCTCTTCATTTATCCCTCTATTTATCATTTTATTGATCTTCTGCACGGTTGGTCTACAAAATTTTCGGCAATGATGGATTTCTCTCAGCCATTTTCTTTCCCAGGAAAACAAATTTTTGCACCTGATTGGTCTCTCTTTGTCTATGTCTGTGTCTCTGTCTCTCTCGTTCACATTCGTCATTGCTTTTCTCTGTCTCACTCTGCCGTCCTCCTCGACCTTCCTCCATTCATCCTGGAGTCACTTTGTTACATTATTTTGGTGCGCAGGAAGAGAATCAGTCAAATTCAATGGCTGCATTAGAAGTAGTTACCCAAAAGAGACAAAGCAAGCAGAAAAGAAAGGATCGACGACAGAGTCTTGCAGGTCTTAGTTCGTCTGTTCTTTTTAAGAAAACCCTCCTGCATTTTATCAAAATATCACCCTCTCAAGAAATAATATTGATTTCCTTCTGTATCCAGGTGCTGGTACAGCATGGCAGTCTGGCGTGAGAAGAAGCACAAGATTCAGGACTAAACCACTGGCTCATTGGCGTGGGGAGAGGATACTCTATGCGCGCATTCATGATAGTAAGTCATTCTTTTCAGAAACATTTTTTTCGTAAATGTCTTCCCTGGCATGAATTTTTTGGCTTTTCTATGCGGAGTTTGGTGTGAGTTTACTTTTCTTTTATGATTTTTCTCATATGGCATCTGATATTTTTGATGGAGTTTGAATTGATTTTGGGTTTTCTTTTTTCCTGCCTCTCATTGGGGGAGTTTTGTTTAAATTTTTTTCTCATCTTGTAGTTGAATTATCTGATAATGGAATCATTGAATTGATTTGTTTTTGCATCGGATGTTCTGAGGGGTAGATTTTTGTTAATTTCTCTAAATTCTTATATTGACTCTCTCTGCTTTTCCGTGGGGATGTTGAAATCTCTGAGGACCTGAACGTTGACTTCTCTGCATTTGTATAAGTTGAAGCAAGTTTTATCCGTTTGATGTCAACTTTCTCTGGTTTTCTTTGGTGGATTTTGTACAAATTTATTTTTACTGGTTTTATAGGCATTGAGTCCACTTGGCTTTCAAATAAGGAGTTTTGAAAATTTTCTCATTATTGATGTGAGCATTGACTCCTTATTTTGTATGAAGAAATTTGTGTAAATTGATTCTCATTGGTGAGCATTGACTTTCTCTCTTCCCATTTCATGGCAGCTCTCCCGACAATGATTGGCGTCAAGTATGCATCCCCAGGGAAGAGCAACCAGAAGGTTCCGCAGTCTCTGAAGGTGAAATCTTTTGTCTCAGAAGAATATGCAGATCTCCTGCAGAAAATCGCCTTCCATTGACCAATTTCTTCAGAAAGTTGTGTTTTGCCATGTAGTTGTCTTCACCATGTTCCTGCATAAGACTCAAGCTTAGAGTCTTATGTTGTGTGGTCAAAGTTTCATGAACATGCTTCTATCTGTATGATCATAGGATCAAATTTTAGGATGTTTTGACTTTTAAGAGACACAAGTTTGAAGACTCTTGGCTCTGTAAAACTTATTAAGAGTAAGTAGACATTCAACGCAAACAAAATCACAAATAGAAATTCAGGAAAGGACTCCATATTCTCAAGTGTTAGAGCTATGAGATTAGTATGAGTTATTTGATGAACACAAGTGTTAGAACTAAACTTTGTGTTCTGAGAGGATTGAGATTTTAGGGATGTGTAATTGATTTGATTTTTCTATGAAGGTTGACCACCAAATGCACAATGGCACGTGACCAATAAAGTCATGATTTTTGGCTGCCTTTGCAATGAATTTTGATAAATTCTTAATGCATATAAGTTCTTGAAACATGATTGAAAAAGGAGTTTTGTGGAGCAGTGGTGAGTTAGGAAAGCAGGCGTAGGAGACAACCGCCGTTGTAGAGTTAGTCCAGGATCACTAACTCTAGTGTAACAAAATAATGTTGTAAATGGGCATGTAGAACATCCTGAGGGGTTTCTGCCTCTGTGAATCATAGAAGACTTGCATTTCTTTAACCAATTATTTTGAGAATTTGACCGGCACGAGCTGCTGGAGATCATTGAAGAAAATGGCGGTAAAATCAGATGTAAATTTTTGCCATTTTAAGATTGAAACTTCAATTAGTTATAATGAAATACCTTAATTAGCTATTGGCATTCCATGGTATTACTAATTTCCATGATATTTCTTATTTGTTCCATCCCCATGAAACAAATCTCTCACTCTCTCTCTCCTAAAAAGATAGTTTAAGTAAGAGAGGGGCATGTTTTTATCTAGTTTTGAAATTGATGGGACCCTATCATTATAAAACATAACTCAGAATTTTTTTTATTTTCCTAATTACCACAAACTCTGAAAAATTGTTTGTTTTTTGATGATGTTAGAAATTTTACCTTCACATGTTTATGACCTCATCTAAGCTCCTCTATTTTGAAAATCATGAGGTGCAAGAACAAAATAATCTCGAATTTTGGGGTCATAGAAATAATATTGACCGCACCAAATATCTATAAACACAAATCATGACTTCTTCCCCTAAATACCATGAACTTCATGATTGCATCGTTATTAGATAATGTTGGAAAATTCACCTTTACTTGGTTATGATGCCTTCAATCTCTCACTTGATCTCATATAGTTTAATCTTTGTTTGGTAATCATAAACTGCAAGCACAAAATAATCCTGAATTTTATGATCAAATTAAAAAAATATTTATGAGGCCAAATCTAGATAAATAAAAGTCATAACCTTTTCCCCAAATAAAACTCATAACTTCATAATTGTATGGATATTTAGTAATAGTAGAAAATTTACCTTTACTTGTTTATGACTCCTACATTTACTCGCTTCACCTCACCTGGTCTCCTCTGTGTTTAATAATCATGAGGTGGAAGCAAAAGATAATTATAAATTTTAGGATCCTACGAATATTATCAATCCTAATTTTGGTGGAAAAGAAAAATGTTTTCCAGGATTAATACTAGAAAGAACAATGATGACATGCAATTTATACATGTAAATATATGTTTATTAATGTAAATTAAGACATAAAACATTCCATTTTTATGCATGTTATCATACTTTGACTCCATATCTATCATTCTATAAAAGTTTAAGTTATAATCTCAAAATGCACTAGTTTTTAGGGTAAATCATAAATAATTAAAGAGAGATATTTGAGATTAGATTATTCCCATTTTATATTTAATATTATAATTGGGTTTTAATGTCAAACAATGAGAGGATATGATTATACACACTCATTTATTTTTCTAGTTTTATTTTCTAAAAAAAGAGTATATTTTAAGATAAAAATATATTATCTAGTTATTTATTAAATTTGAATTTTTAAAATGATATCTTATTTAATTTTTGATCAAACAAAATAAATTTGGATTAAAAATGAGTTCTATTTTTAAAGTTATGAATTTTCTAATTTTTTATATTTTTTTTAAAAAAATTGGAAATTTTTAGAATTTTTCAAGATTTATTTTGAATATCTTTTGATTTAAAAAAAATTAATTTTTTTTCTAAATCTTGTACTGATATGGCAGTTGATGCGATGAAGCTTGCTAATGTGTCGCCACATGGCGACGTATGCACGTGCCACGTGGTGACATATGCGCGCGCCACGTGGTGCACGCGTTTGTGTATGTGTGCGCGTATGATTAGTAGGTTAAGCATACTTTTTTAAGGATTTAAGGTAACCCACTAAGACCGCATGTTATTTATACATATATTTTGCCTCCATTTTTGTCATGTGTGACTATTTTTTTTTTTTTGTGCATGTAACATGACACATTTTGGAGTGTGCTATCGCGTGAATCAATCGCGATCATCTATTTTCACGTAAAGTGTGAAAAAAGTTTTGAAATATTTTAATCTTAGCTGTTCATCTAAGGAGTTATAATGGCTGAGATTAAATAGTGTCTGATGGACTTCTATGGACATGTATAAATATCTAGAGGGTCCAATGAAGATCAAATGACGATGGTTACGCGACGTTTCTTCTTCACACAAAAACATGGAAAAATCTCAATGCTTCATTGCGAATCTAACGGCCATGAATTGATGACATTGATTCACATTCTTGCGTGACATCTGAGCCATTGGTTGAAGATGAAAAGGCAAATGAAACAGTCATGCCCAAATTTAGCCTACTTATACCCTTGTTCTTCGACGGAAAGAACATTCTATGATGTTTCGAGTAATAAAACTTTTTAGATGCCTCAATCCTTGAATCTCTTAATTTTTATTCTTCTAAACTCATTTCCTCATCCAAGGAGTGTTTTAAGGCAAGATTTCGTTGATAGAATCAGGAGAATTCACTACTTGAATACTGAATTTTTGTTTTTTGAAATGCCGAATGAAAAGCCTTGATCCGGAAATGAATTGGATCAATTCGAGTGTGATTTTGGGCTAGATTACGTGTTTTCTCCCTAATCTTTCTTCTCATAACATTAGAGTTCAATTTTTAATAGTAGATTAGTCAAATTTTACAAAATTTCACTGCTTTCTCTCTCTTCGTGATCGATTTTTCTACTTACGCTTCACTCATTGAGTTCTCTATGAATATTGATCCAAATAGAGTGTTTTTTGATTCTATGGATTTCTATTAAAGTATTATTTCTAAATGTATTAAAGTCCCTAATTTCTAACCCCAAATTGTCATCTGATTTGATGGAATTTGAAGAAGACCTAGACAATTCCCTTACTTTCTCCATGGATTCGATGCTTATTCACCATTATATTGATTAATTCTCGATTAAAACTTAAAATTTGTGAGTTTGGTAATTTTTTTGACATGCATTCATGTGTTTTTAATGACCACATGAAACCGTATTGTTAAACAACATGTGGAGGTTCAATTCCTTGAAAACTAGATAATTGTATCACCTCTTCAATTTATTTAGAAAAAATGAACTAGACTACTAGTAAATAAATAAGTAAAGAATTACAAGTTGGACATAATTAGTGCATGGTGTCCAATAAACCTCAAATTTCTCTAATGAATTTACCTATCACTCTAGATTGCCATGTCTTTCGTAGATACTTAATGGAAGTGCTCTCCTAATTCTTTTAACTTACATAGATTCAAACACAATATGATCATTTACAAAAAAATATCACATTTCCTACTTGATTTGTACGAGTTTGGATTCATTGGAAGATCTTTGAGTTTTCTTTCTACTTGTACTTTTTCCCCTAAATTTTGACACCAAATTGTCATTCAATTTGATCAATTTCTAAGAACTCTGAAAAAATCAAGTCTAATTCTTAGTGGTTTCAAAATTTCTCACTTACTATACTTAATTGATCATAATTTAAGGTGACTTTTGACTTGTTTTGAGTTGTTGACACATGTTTTCACTGACTGCATGAAATCAGCTCATCAATCCTACATGAGATTCATCTATGTTCTTGGTTTCACACTCAATAAAATAACCCCACCTATATTTAAATAAATAAATCAATCAAATTCATTGAAAAAAGAAATCACATACATATATTTTGAAAAATTGATCATGTAAAGATTTAAAAAATAAATAATCATGTAAAAATTTATAAACGATTAATGGAAAATTTAAATTCAAACTAAACTCTTAAATTACTTCTATCAAATAAATCACAAAAATATACATTTTAAAATATAATTGACATAAAAAAATTATTAATTTACTTGAGTCGATAAATACATTGTATTTTTGACAAATTTTTAAGTATTTTTTTATTTTTCTTAAATTTTTAAATTCAATTGAAATCATAATAGTTTAATCATATCAAGCACTAGCGTAATGAATCTTGGAAAATCTATGAAGTTAAGCATGCTTGGAAG
Organism: Lemna minuta; assembly: GCA_024174645.1. Taxonomy (NCBI): domain Eukaryota; kingdom Viridiplantae; phylum Streptophyta; class Magnoliopsida; order Alismatales; family Araceae; genus Lemna; species Lemna minuta. The sequence continues at coordinate 18,330,626 of CM044105.1, forward strand.
ATAGAAATACTAAGATGGGTGAATGCTTGTGAAGTCGTCTTGGCAACACATACCATGAAGCACCACCACATGGGCCACCATATGTCCATCGCCTAGCTCGTGTGGCTATTGGGCTGAACATGGACCCCATGTTCCTAGGTGCATCTGGGCTGGTCAAACCCACCATGTATGCCTAATGCTGCTCGGTGGCCATGCCGCTAGTAATACTAAGGACGCCGATGCAATCTTCAAATGACTATATCTTTGTCATTTTTAATTCCTTTTGGATGTTCTTGGGCACATTTTAAATCTTGAGGTCAAACGTAATTCTGTGAGAACTAATACATATTAAACTGGTGCCGTCTAGTAATAAACCTTAATCCATGAAAAAGAGAAAATTGCTCCGAATCGCATCGATTTAAGGGTCCGCCAAGAAAGATTTCATTTGCCAAAATCTCTAGAAATCTGATTTTTGTGGTAGGATCCCACCCTCTATTTATAGGCCCCTAGTTCTTGGACATTTTTAAAAAAACCCTTAAAAATATGTAAATATCTACCAACATCTATTGAATTCAAATATGTGACAGTTTAGGCCCATATATATGTCTAGTTAATAACTCCATTGGCTCAATAACACTTATTCGTCAACCTTAATAATTAATTATATGTGCATATAGATTAATTAATCAATAATTGAATCATCCTAATCGACAAGTATGATTGCCATCCAGATAGGTGTGAAGCAACCCCATGTGCTCTACAAGATATAGAGTGTAGAATAACTCTCTCATGGAACCTTTATCATCATTGATTTAACAAAAAATGTATGTATAATCCTCCTCTACGCGAAAATTTCAATTATATAAGATATGGTCATTTGTTAAAACCTAATATGTCATTCGAGTTAGCAATGATGCGTGAAGAAAATCATGGAAAATAACTTGGCCTAATATTTATTCACATTTCATTCTTTGAGCCAATATCTTCTTGTATTGAGGGTGGATGATTTTATCTTGACCTCTTAGTCAACTTTGAAGACTTCATCTTGTATCAAATCTATGAAGTTTTGGAGATCTCATGGTTAGGGATTCATAATTCATTGTGAAAAACAACAATCATCAATCTCTAAGATGTCATAGTTGTTTTAAGTCTAAGGACCACTTCACAATCATTCTATGAATTGACTTCATCGATAGTTCTGTATAATACCATTAATTTACTTAGTCATTATAAGTTCACATACTTTATTATAGATATCACACAAGATTAACAATAAATAAAATTTCATTACAATAACTAAAATTTTATTTCAATGAATACAAATAAGACATGGAAGTGTGATTGGTTTGCAAGCCACATAACAACAATCATTTAGTGCCTTCTTGGTGTACTTAGAGAGGGGGAGATTCACTTAAAAATCTCAGCAACAAGTCTCCTCAATGCCCACTTGGTTTCCATGTCTCTTCACTTAAAAAGGGGTAGATTTTTTTCCATCAACACATCTCCTTGTCATCAGCTACTCTCGACATCTTTATTTATTACTAGAGTCAGCTTCTCCTGAACCACTATCTTTGATTCTTTGACTGTCTCCCCTTCCATTCTGGTTGTACTCGTCATCTCATAATTCACATTGATCAAAATTCTGCCCAATCATAATGCGGCCAAATTCCTCGCCAATTTAAGTGAAAATCAGCTGTCTAGACTGATGGCTCCTACCCAAAAGGAACTTTTAGTCCCACATTCAGAACAATTAATTAAGAGCGAAAGAACATAAAGAGTGGAATTTTAGCCAACTCGACCAGCACATTTCTACTAAAAAATGGAAAGCATAATCCTACACCTGCATGGTGCCGCCTTGTGTGCCACAGGCACCAGGGTTGTGTGCCGGTTCCCACTCTTCTCTCTTCCCTTTTTTGGCCCTCTAATCCATCAATGACTTGAGATGACAATCTTCTCTTGTTTGACAACTTTAATTGTAGATAGGGGATGAATGGGCGACAAGGTCATAGCAACTACCTTCAAGGCAAACACTGACATGGCTTAGAAAATTGAAGGCCATGTAGGTCTACAATACAATCAACTATTGAGATGATATTGCCATGCATCATCACCCTTACCAACCTCTTGCATAAAAAGATAAATAATTTGTAAAATTCCCACTGCTATATTCACTACCATCTGTCCAAAATTTCAAATTGGTGTAAAGGTAGCAATCAATAAATTAATTAGTAAGTAGACAGAAGAAATAACTAATGATTCCTTGCCTAAGAGAGCGGGTGGTTGAGACAGTCAGTCAGAGAGAGGAGACAGGGTTCTTCAATCATCAGTCGAGCACGGTTATGTTTGGGCGTTTCTTTCCCCGGCCAGGACCAGCTGGGCGGAGTGAATCTTCCTCAATGACCTCCTCCTCTTCGTCACTTCCGTCCTCAGAACTCGAAGAGCTCTGACTTGCATATAAAGGGAGGGGCCCCTGAGTACCTTTCATGGTGGCTTCCGCTGCTGCTACAGCCTCCGGTGTCTGAAGATCAGTCAAACCCAACAACAAATCCTGCACACAAAAAAAAGGTTACAAAGAAGCTAATTCGGCAAGAAAACTCAAGAAAAATTCAGAATTTTTTTAAGGAAAAAGAATGTGCCGTAAACCAGTTCAATGTACTCCTTCTCATTCCCCGTCAGCGCCTCTATATCGTAATTCTCACATCCACTTTCCTAAAAAAATATGAGATAAATTGAGCATTTGAACTAGGCTTTTGAATTACGTATGACAATGAACCTGGACGGCCGTCTGGAGCTTCTCATTGGCCTCTGCGATCGCTCCCAAGAAGTCTTTCACTCTTCCAATAACTGTAACTCGATAAGACATGTCCAGAGTAGAAATCAACAAATGTCCTATACCGAATAGTCATCTGATAGGAGTAAAATATTCTAAAATTTATCAGTAATAATTCAATCTCATTTTACCAAGATTTAGATTTCTAATTTTGACGAGTCCCAGTAATTGCACCCCTTGATGCGACTAAAAGAACCATATTCTAATAATAGCAAGTACAACCAGAAATTGAATCTTCTGATCAAAATAACTTCGAGAAATAGAAAATGCAATAGTGAGAGATATTAAATTCGTCGCCGTTGCCGGAATTTAGGGTAAAAAATATTACCACCGCTGGGAGGGAAGGCGGAAATCTCCGCGCTGGGATTTTTCTTTTCTCGTTTGGCCTTCATCCTCGCATCCTCGATCTCCGTGTCTCTCTTCTTGCAGACGAAGAGACTCGATTCTGTGGAAAGAAACAGGAAAAGCCGGAATTGAGAAGAAGAACGAAATAGGAAAGAGAGAAAAAAGATTGAGGAAAAGTTTAAGTCTTTACCGAATCGAGATGGTTTACTCTCTTCCATCTGCAGCAAATCCTTGCTAGCTTCTTCCATTCTTCTGGAGAGAGAGAGAGAGAGAGAGAGAGAGAGAGAGCGCTAAGAAGGCGATACGAAACCCTGAACTGGCGGGACCGCGGGATGGCGTGAATATTCATTTTCTGAGGCCCAAGAAACCCATTCCAGTGAATAGGCCGGGCCGGGCCAGCTACTACGGTGAATGAACTTTAAGCTGAATAAAAAAAAAATTATATTTGATTTTAAAAGAAGTGTATATGCATGTGGCATCATATCTGGGTTTGATCTCTGAGATGTCATTTTGAATGTTTCAATCTCCATAGCATGATGGGGATGAAAAAGGGGAGTAGTAGACGAAGATTTTGATATTTATGAGGGAGGAATACTTCCTTTAAATGCACCAGACCTTTGCGTTTCTCTCATCGTACCCATTGATATAACAAACACATCAAGCTATACTATGATAACATGCAATTTATAATTAAAATTACATGATTATTTGAGTATTTTAAGACATAAATCATTCTATTCTTATACATGTTATCATATTTTGAGTGTGTATCCATCATTCTATGCGATTTACACCAAAAATCTCAAAATATATTATTCAAGGGTTAATCATATATAAATCAAGTTAAATCTTAAAATAGATTATCTCCATTTATATTTGAGATTTAATTTGATCTTTAAATGTAAATAATAAAAGAAAATATTTTTTTGTTCACTCATATATTTTTCTAGTATTATTTTTTAAAGAAGATAAGTGTATTTTTTAGTTAAAAATTTATTCTATTGTTATTCCTTCAATTAATATAGAATGACATATTATTTAATTTTTGATCAAACACGAAAAATTTAGATTAAAATGAAGTTTTATTTTCAAACTTATGAATTTTCTAATTTTTAGGGATTTTTCTAAAATTTTATACATTTTTATAAATTTATTTTAATTACAAACATTCAAAAATCCATTTTTAAAGTGGGCTTGACATGGCTGATGAGGTCACATGCATGTTTTCTTGTCTCCACGTCGCAGCTTATGTGCATATGCATATCATATTCCCTTTATTTTTTATAATGTGGGATTATGTGCACTTTTATTTTATTGCAAGTGACATGGAGTATTTTGGAGTGTGAAATCTCATGATTTAATCGCGACCCTTGCTAACATGGTAATTAGACATGATAATACATGATTATTAATGTATATTAAGGCATACAAGATTTCATTCCTATGCATGTTATCATATTTATGAGTATTTATCTATCATTTTATGAAAAAATTATTATAATCTTAAAATACTTTAATTTAGGGTTAATTATGATGAATTAAAGATAAATAATTTCATAACCCATCTTTACTTGAGATTATAATTAGTTTTTAAATTTAAATAATAAGAGAAATCATTTAATTAAACATTCATTTAATTTTCTAAAGTTTTAAATCTTAAGGAAATGAAAGTATTTTTGAAATAGAAATTAAATCTCTTGTTATTTATTAAATTTGAATTTTTAGAATGATAGAAATATGATAAAATGAAAGAAATTTGGATTAATTTGGAGTTATATTTTGAAAGTTATGAAATTTATAATTTTTAGGGATTTTTTTAAAAAATTAAATTTCTAAGAATTTTTCGGAATTAAAAATCAATTTTTCTAATTTAAAATCAAAATTTCAGATTATTTATAGTGTGCAGGTGACGTGGCGCAATCTAGAGTGTCCGATCGATCGCGATCGATGATCAAGGGCGCAATGTGACGTGGCGCATCGTGGGATGTCCGATCGCACGAGAAATCAAGGCTGTTGATCTTCACTTAAGTGAGGGGGGGTACGTGGCGAAATTGGATTCATCGGATTGCATTTTAATCTCAACCATTGATCAAGAGGAGTTATAACCGTCGAGATTAAACTGATGAAAAACGCATCAAGAGTGTCCGATTGCGATCCAACGGCGGACGTTACGTGCGTTTTTATAATGCACGCGACGTGATGAAATCTCGGTGGTCGATCGGCGATCCAACGGCTGCAAATTAACGGTAACGATTCGCATTGATGCATTTCATCGGAGCCGTTGATTGAAGATCAAGCGTTTCATCAAACGGTTACTCCCAAATTGCCTATAAATTGAGATGTTCTTTTAAGATTGTAAAGCATTTGAGAGCAATTCGACTTAATCGAACTCTTTAGACACTAAATCTCTTAAATCTCTTGATCCCAATCGCTTCTAGACTCATTTCCACATCCACAGAGTGTTTATGATCAAGATTTTGACGATCGACGAGGAAGAAATCAACGCTTGAAGTCCACGATCGCGATTTTCCAAATTTTGATGAATAGCCTTGATTCCGGAGATTAATTGGATCAATTCGATCGCAACTGTGGGTTAGGGATCATGTTTCATCCTAATCTATCTTTTTTTAACATTTAATTTCATTTTAGAATCATAATTTAAGTAAATTTTGTTCTTATTTTTGGTTTTTCGTTCTTTAGATTTTCGGAAAAATCTCTTCTATTCAATCTTTGATTTCTCCGTAAAATCAAAGTCAAATTTATTGATTTTTGATTTCGTGGATTCATCTTCAAGTCCGATTTATATCATCGATTCATCGTCTGATTTGATCAAATTCGAAGAGATCATCAAGAATTTCCCTACTTCCCTGTGGATTCGACCCATATTTACCATTATACCCCTCAATTCGTGAATTATTCTTAAAATTAGTAAGTTTGGACTTTATTTTGACCCTTGACCATGTGTTTTCAACAACCACTCGGTCTCGTCTCGTCAACCCTCCATTTTCACTTTAATGGTGGGGGTACATGTTCATCTCTTATTGAATGACGATTGATCTTACCTCTTGTGCTAAATCTTGGTTGTTCATCATGAGAGTTATAACATCCATGATTCAATGTGGCCAATGGGCTTCAGAGGACATGTGGCAACATTATGGATGTTCGACGAAGATTGAATGACAAAAATTTCATGACATTTAATATCTACACGATGGCATGACATTATCACGGTGCTCCATTACAAAGCTGATGAACGTGAGATAAGAATAACAGTACGTCTTCCCCTAATTAATCTTGATCGTTGATCAAAGATGAATCGACGATCGAAAGGCCACACCCAAATTTTGATTATTAATACTCTCTTCAACAAAAAATGTATTATTGGATTGTTTTGATCGATTGAACCTTTTGGACAGCTCAATTCTTGAATCTCTTTCTTTAATATTTTATTAGACTTATTTATGCATCAAAGGAGAGCTTGAAGGCAAGATTTTCATCAAAAGAATAGGGAGAATTCACAGCTTGAACTATAAATATCCATTTTCAAAACACATGTAATGAAAAGCCTTGATCCGGCAAATTAATTTGATCATTTCAAGTATGATTTTAGGTGAAATTATGTCTTTTCCTCGTCATCTTTCATCATTTATCATTATATTTTTATTTTGAAACTTAGATTAGGTTGGTTTTTAGAAAATTTATCAAATTCTCTCTCTTAGTGGTCAAATTTTCTCTCCTAACTTAGCTCTTTGATTTCTTTTTCTCTGCGTATACAAGTCTAAATCAAGTGATTTTTTATTCTATGGATTCGTCTTTAAGTTTCATTTCTAAAAATATTAATTTTCCTAATTTTTCTTGTTAATTTATTGTCCAATTGATCAACTTTGAAGATATGTTAATTTATTGATCAATTTATTTTCCTAAATCAAGTGATTCCTTTGTGGATTCAACCCTTACTCACAATTATGCTAATCAATTATTAATTAAATCCTCAATTGATTGAGTTTGGAATACATTTTTATGCATGGACATGTGTTTTTGACGACCACATGATCTTGCCTTTTCATACTCCACTGCTAACATTCACGTCGTATTACACAACAACCACCACATCACAAACAAATCATTAACTCTTGGCTCAAAATTGAAGACACTCCTCTTTTTCAATGAACATCCTAAAAAGCTGTCTTTGGCCCATGCTTTCTAAAAGGGAGGAGTCATAGTAACTTTGTAAGAATTCAATGGTTAAGTGGAAATGTGGTGATATCTTAACCCTTGTGATCAAACTTCACCTAAATCCTATGGTTACACCCAATTTATCCTATTTAAGCACACTCTCTCATTAGATAAACATTATTAGAGAAATATCAATTGATATAGCATTTTTTAAAAAAATTCTGTCAATATTTTCATGTATTTGTGTTTAACTCATTTATGCATCCATTACTCAAAATTTAACAATATTTTGATAAAAATCAAGAGATTTTTTTCCTAGAATACACAATTTCAACTTTAAAATCTTGGAATAAAAGGCCCGCATCGGGCTCTATCAATTTCTTTATCATTTGGCAGTACATTAATATTTTTGATTAAATTTCATCACTTACTCTCTTTGCATGCTTTTCCTCTCTCTTTCTCTCTTCTATGACTTCTTCTTTGATTCAAATCCAATTTGAGTCAAATTTGATTCATTTGAAAAATCTTTCCACCAAATAGTTTTCTCCAAAATCTATGCCCATTTTATTTCTTCAACTTTTAATGCATTCTAAGAACACAAAAGGTCAACCTTATTAGTTTAACCTAAGTTTGATAATTTACTTAGGTGCACTTTTAATGTTTATGAAATATTATATTAAGCAGTGTTTAGATTTTGATTAATAGCTGTTTGTTAAAATGATCTTGACCACACAATCATCTTTGAGGACTTCATGTTGTATCTAATATATGATGGTTTTAGAGATCTCGTGACAAGATATTCATAAGTCATAAGCAAAATACGATCATCCATCCACAAGATGTTTTTGGTGTCTCAAGTCAAAGGACTGATGGATATTATGTGGCCTATAAGCCAATCACACTTTCATCAATATTGTTTATGTTCATTGAAATGAAATTTATTCATTGTCATTCTTGTGTGATGTTTGCAATGAAGTCCATGAGCATGTGCAATGACTAAGTGAATTATGATGAGATCATAATATAGTGATCGCTAGTCTTTAAACATATGTTCTAAACATTCCTATTCGTGGGATATTCGAGAAGGACATCGAATTATCTGGAAAGAATAGCACTATCTGATCCATCTCATATGATGAGTATGGCCGATCCTATAGCCATCGGTGTGGAGACACTAAGGATAGATAGTGGGTGCTCTTTGGAGAAAGAGTTCACTGAATTGATCCGTATGAATCCCTAAATGGTAATATACCTAATTGTCAATCAGGTTGATTCATGTCATGATTATGTATGTGGTCCTTTGACTTGAGACACCAAAGACATCTTGTGGATGGATGATCGTGTTTTGATTATGACTTACGAATCCCTAGTCATGGGATATCTAAAACGTCATATATTGGATACGACATGAAGTCTACGAAGATGATTGTGTGGTCAAGATGGGATCATCCACCCTCGGTATATGAGGAGATCGACTCAAGGAATGAGATGCGGTTAAATCCTTGGCCAAGGTAGCAGAAATATTAGAGAAGTTGTTCTCAATGATTTCTTACTCGCATCAGTACTAAATTGAGTGACGGATTAGGGTTTGACAATTAACCATACCCTAAGTCATTCATGAGTCTCGTGTGGATGAAGGATTATACGTACACGGTAACCAATGACGGCAGGGTTCCATGAAAGAGTTCTAATATACTCCATATCTCCTAGAGCACGTGGTGTAGCTTGGCACCCACCGGGCTGGCGACTCAACTTGTTGATTGGGTTAAATCGATCCTTAGTCAATTAATCTATATGTTGATATAGTTAATTGATAATAAGGACCAATAAGTGTTATTGGGTTGATAGAGTCATTAACTGGCGAGATATATGGACCTAGAGGGTCACACACATAAGGTCAATGGACGTCGGTGGATATAGACATAATAATAAGGGTTTTTTTTGTGAAAAGTTCACATTCCCAAAGTCTATAAATAGGGGGAGAACGACCATAATAGAGGTGCCCATGCAAGCCTAGTGGAACTTCTCCCCCCTCTTCTCTTCCTCTCGTGGTGACGAGTGTTCAAGAGGAGATCTGATCGTCTGGAGACTGTGTGGATACCGCTAGAGGCCGGACGCTTGAACGGTTGAAGAACTCTTTTAAATGATCCAAGTAAGTATGAATTTTATTGCATACTAGATGATAGGATCACCTAGAATGGATGATGAGATCATCCATTCTTGGTGCTTCCACGATGTTGAATGTTTTGATTCAACACCTTCCGCTGCAATCATTATTTTGGACAAAGATTTGGAGAGCTTTTCGAGCCTAAGATCCCAGCAAGGACCACATACACAACCATGACATTAATCAACCATGACACGACTATAATACCATTCAAGGATTCATATAGATCAATGTGGTAGAATCTTTTTACAAAAAAGCACTGACTATCTATCCTTAGTGTCTTCACACCGATGGATATAGGATCAACCATACTTATCATATATGTTGGATTAGATGGTGCTATTCTATCTGGATAATTCAATGTCCTTCTCGAATTTACCTCAAATAGGAATTTTTAGAAGGTATGTTTAAAGACTAGTGATTACTGTATTATGATCTCATCATATTTTACTTAGTCATTATATATGTTCGTGGACTTCATTGCAAACATTATATAAGAATGAAAATGAATAAATTTGATTTCAATGAACATAAATGAGATACATGGATGTGTGATTGGCTTATAGGCCACATAATATCCATCAACATTCTAGAAAATTAATTTCAATTTTTGATTTTTTGAATTTTATTTTTTGAACCTCATATTCCTGAAATATTGTTTTCAATTTTTGATTCTAAACTTCATCTTTCTAGTTCTTCAATACTATATTATCTTAATATCACATTTCAGTTTCTCTAAATATGAGATTCTATATCCTTCTTGATTTAGGTTTTTAAACTAAATTTTTTGTTTATATATAAAATATGTTTAATCTAATTTTAAATCTACAGTGGTTATAGTTAAAATTTCTTATTTTTTCTTTGTAATTGGATTGAGTTTTACTTAAGTCTATTTGGTTTTATTAATAAATATACATACATATATATATATATATGTATATGTGTGTGTGTGTGTGTGTGTGTATTAGTTATATTAAAATTTTTTTTGGCTCATATTTAAAATTGGTTTTTTTCTTAAAAAGCGGATCCTAGTTTTTCTTATTTGGACAATTAATGGGTTGCTCCCTTGTGGTTTCTTACCTAAAATCTATTTATACTTAACTAAATTTGTGTGCTTTACTAAATTTGATTTTAATATTTATTTAGAATCTAATTTTAAATTCTATTTAATATTTGTGAGTGATTATTTAAAATCAATTTTATACTGTTTAAAATCTGTTTTTAGTTTGATTTGAAAATCTATTCACTATTGGTTTAAAAAAACATCACACCATTGAGAAGCCTTTTCAGGATTAGTAATTAACTCGACAAGACTACATCAAGGTAAGATTAATATGATTACTTTTAAGCTAAGTCTTATTCATTTAGTAATTCCTTCATTTATCATCTAACAATTAGGATTATCATTCTAGATGTATTTAGGGTCATCTAAGGCAATATATCGAGTCCATATTTGCATTACAAATTTATTCAAGGGAGGAGATGCTAAGAATTAAAATCAAAGGCAAAAATCAAAGTCAAAGATAAAAGTGCAAGTCAAAGTCAACACCATTATTTAGGGAGTTTTATCATCTTTAACATTTTTCTTTATATAGTTTATGCACTTTAAATTTAAATTATTAATTGATATCTGTACTTAGTGATTTAGTTTTTAATATTCTCTTTATATTTATATGTCATGTGATTTCACACTAGGAATTAGGAGTATCTAGGAACACTTGCACTCACACAAGCTTGACTAAGGGTGAGTCATACTTACTCGTGAAGGTCAGGCGGAGTTTATTAGGGAATTGGTGCTAGATGGGATGAGTTTAGGTAGTTGATTGAAAAGTCAACTTCGAGCGTACTTGCTCTCTACCTGACAAGATCATGCAGGACAAGGGATAAGCAACCTACTTGGAGCATGCGTGGATGTGTGATGAGACTCGGAGACTTCAGAGAGTTAGGCTTGCTTGAAGGGGAGAAAGGAGCGATACACATAGCGTTGGGAGTCTTCCCATGGGAGACGAGACGAGCAGTGGTGTACCGAAGGACTACAACAAAGAAAGGTCAATAATTGAGAGCGTGCGTGGGTCAAATCGAAAGCCCGTATTTGAACTTTGATATGACTAAATCGGCTATTTAGTAATTGTTACTGGTGATTAAAAAGATGAAAAGTGACTCTGGAGGTATTGTCTCCTCTTCAGATTGGATCGATGGGTTTAGATACCCTGTCCAGTATAAAAAAATCCAGTGTACGAGTGACGTGATAATTTGAGTGGATAATCAACGAATTCATAAAAGAATTCATCGGGTAATATCTGAGTTAATTGACTCCCAAATAACATATGTAGGATCCATGCACAAGGGCAGTGGTGTTTCCCAATAAGATAGTTCTACATGAGCTTTGAGGAAATCCTCAAATCTAGCTGCCCAAAACGTATAATTACAACCATTGAAGATGAATGTTGGCCGAGTAAGTTGCCTCGAGATGCTGGATGCATGGGTCTATGAAGTGATATCAAGCGATAGAGAGAGCAAACAGGTCGACGTTGGAGGCTTGTCCACTGTCAATGGCAAGAGGGACGAGGATGCATTGTTGTGGGCCATAGGTGATACCATGAGCAATGATCAAAACTTGTTGAAGAGTAAAAAGAATACTCGTCCCACCACAAGAGGAGACCAGCAGAGCTAGATACGATTCATCATAGTTGATGATTGGATTTTCATGGAGCTGACAGTAAGAAACCGCCGCAATGGACTTTTCAAAGAACCACCGCAATGGTTTTCAATTTCTCAAGATACCAGGGTTGACCGTAATATAACACTTCTGAAAATTTGGTGGCACATCGAGCGTCACGTCAGAGCACGCAATTACTCCCACTTCCGTCGGGATTATCTATCCTTTAAGCCACAAATTCTATCATGGAGTAAACTTCTTCGCGGAGTCTTCTGGCGATAATTAGGAATTGCCGATGATTTTCAATGATTTCGGACAAGGTAAGGCGGACGTCATTTTCCCAAACCAGGTTTTCCGCTGCTCCTCACTGCCACGTCCCCTCTATGGTTCCCTTCTCCCCCGCGCCCCATTACCTGGAGACCAACTAACCGACTAGGCGACTGATGAATCGACCGGAAGGAGACTCGGGAGATTGATATTCTCACCCGCTCTTCTCAAACTTCCGTCCCCGTTTGCTCTTCTACAAATCCAGGGTCGTATACCTACCGTCATCTTGTCGGACATCAGGCGTCGCGCTCGTGAGTTGGATCTCTCTTCAAACATTTCGCAAAGCTTTCTATGTCGAAGCCCTTGTCGTGTTCCACACTATCATCTCAAGCTAGTTTTTTTTGTTTTATTTATCTCGTTTGGTTTCGTCCTCCTAATTTTTTGCCGCAATTGTGGTTGTAATTGGTTCGCAGAACTTATATAGAATCTTATTTGGTCGACTACTAATTCTCAGATAATTTCATGGAATTTATGTGACGCTCACGTTTTACAGGTTTCGTTTCTATCCACCATCAAAGAGATATCTTGGGATGAAAACTTTTTAGTGCAATAAATTGAAAATTTACTGAAAGTTTCTGCCTTTGCATCGGCTTATTGATCTCAATTTGGTTTTATCCATGCCCAAAATTCCTCAAAAGACTTACATATATGACGAAAACAAAGACATCTTCGAGAGGAGGGTGCTTGATCCGGAGGCGCCAATGTCCATGCCATGATGCTCATTGCTTTATAAGGACCGAAGGGGAAGATGCAAATACTGCATCAGATGTTGGTGGCCTTTCAGAATCTGATATTCCAGGAACACCTCAAGCTCCACCCGAGATCTCAATTGTCGATGCAATTCCATATGTTGGGCAATCTTTTAACACTGATGATGAAGCTGAAGAATTCTACTGCAATTTTGCAAAGAGAAGTGGTTTCTCGATTAGAAGGGAGAGATCAAAGGGGAATCAGATGCATCCGCTGGGTGTTTATAAGAGAGAGCTAGTATGCCACCGTGCTGGATTGAATCTTCCGAGGAAAACCACAGATCTCAAGCGCCAAAGAAACAAGAAATCTTCTCGATGCAACTGCGAAGCTCAAATGGTCATAAAAAAGGATGTAAAATGTGGACTCGCTCAGTGGGTAGTTGTCCAATTTAGCAATGCCCATAATCATGAACTGTTGGATAGCAATGAGGTGAGATATCTTCCGGCGTACAGAAATATCTCAGCTGTCGATCGTGAACGCATTCTTACCCTGTCAAAAGCTGGGTGTAATGTTCATCTCATAACTAAGGCACTTGAGCTTGAAAAAGGAGTGAAGCCCGGTGCATTAACATTCACTGAAAGGGACTTGCGTAATTTTCTTCAATCTTCAAAGAACCTCAATGAAGAGAATGAAGGAGCAGAGCTTCTGAAGGTCTGCAAGTTCATGAAAGAGAAGAATCCTGACTTTCGTTATGATTACACACTAGATGAGAGTAACAAGCTTGAAAACATTGCGTGGTCTTATGGGGAGTCCATTAATGCATATAAGGTCTTCGGAGACGTTGTTGTCTTTGACACATCATATCACTTGTATGCGTATAATAGACCTCTTGGTGTATGGCTTGGTGTAGATAATCATGGGAATACAATATTTTTTGGTTGTGTCATCTTGAGAGATGAATCTTCACTTTCGTACACATGGGCATTACAGGTATGTTTATTATTTAACATATTTGTCCAAGGGTGTGTCTTGATTCATGTTCATGAACTTTTTTATACAGTCATTTATGCACCTTATGAACGGAAGGCTGCCACAAACTTTATTCACTGATCTTGACTTAGAACTAAGCGGTGCTGTACATCAGGAATGGCCATTTACGAAGCATGTCATTGCCATGTGGCATATTCTCTTCAATTTTCCCAGTTGGTTCTCAGCTCTTGGCTATCGCTATGAAAAATTAAAGTCTGAGATACAGAGGCTGTACTACTTGGATACAGTAGAAGAATTTGAGCGCGAATGGCAGCTTATGGTTATTGAATTCGGGCTTATTACAGATAGACATATTAATCTACTCTTCTCTCACAGAGCATCATGGGCTTTACCTTACTTAAGAGGGTCTTTCTCTGCCGGATTGACAACGATCGGGGTTTCATTGTCCATTACTTTGTTCTTCAAAGAATTTTTGAACTCAAAAACACGGCTTAAGGACTTTGTTGAGCAGGTAGATTCTCTTTAGCTAACTTGCAAGGTTTTATGCGACAGAGATTGCAAAAAAAAGGAGATAATTTGTTGATATTTTCAGGTATGTTTGGCTGTTGACTTCCAAAGTCAAATGGCCGAGGAAGCAACCATCAGGCAGAAGTTTCAAAGCTTGAAGCTGAAGACATGCATGCCCATGGAGGAAAATGCATCAACCATTCTTACTCCTTATGCATTTTATGTCTTGCAGAATGAGATTGTTCTATCTCTTCACTATGCCGTCTTTGAAGCAGAGAAGGATAGTTACATAGTTCGGCATCATTTAAGAACAGATGGAGGACATTTAGTGAGGTGGATACATCTCGAAGAAGAAGTCAGCTGTAGCTGTAAACAGTTTGAATGTTCTGGAATATTATGTGGGCATGCTATTCGGGTTCTTTCCCTGAAGAACTACTTCATCCTCCCGGAAAGGTACTTGCCGGTCCGATGGCGACTGGAAAGCTCTCTCTTCCCTAGAAATAAAGGGAACAACTACCGGTCTCAGTCACTTCGCGCTCTTGCTACAATGCTCATTCAAGAGTCAACAATGACTAGAGAGAGATTCACCTATGCCCAATCACAGATGAATAAGCTTCTTATGTTTTTGAAATGCATGCCGACTGTTGATGGAATCACCTTCACCATGCCATCTGTGGACTTAGCTGGGAATGGTGCTGTAGGTGTTGACTGCATTACTGCAGTGGACTCTGTGCTGAGCGATTGTCACCCTAATAACTCAGTGAACCCTTCTCAGGCCAACAAATGGCGTAAGAGACTAAAGAAGAGGGTTACTCCAAAGGAAGTTCGGGAAGTGGTTGAAACTGTTAATGGAACTTCTTCACAGGTTGAGACGATGAATATGGCCTTGAGGTCGGTTGACAATGATGCTGACTGAATTTTAGTCAAGAAATGTGGATGACCAATTTTTTTATTCTTGTGGGATATGCCTTTGTATGGACTTGGGGGAATTATAAATTAGGGTTCTGATCGATGTTACTTAACCTTTTTTTCTTCTCTATATTCCATCCTCTTATGACTCCCTATGTGTCTCACTGCAAATCTGGACACTTCAGACTGGTGTTGAGAATCAGTAGCTTCAGAATTTCAGAAGGAATATCTTGTGCAGTTAGGCTTTGATGTCACAGTTGCTCTGAACTGTTATTCTACCTCAAATGTTGAAAATACTAATGACGAGAATTTAGACCAGAATGGTTAGTGTTATATGGTTCCTCAGTCACTTGTGCAAGTAAGATGGGAATATCCTTTCCATGGCCTAGATGCTCACATACCTTCTAGATGCACGAGATAAGGCACGGAAAATCTAATTTTCTGGCTACATAGACCAAGAATGTTAGACTTGAGACAGAGTTCTGACGTCTGAGCTTTTGAAAAGATACAACTTTCAGACGTGATTTTAAAGATTTTTGGTTGAGGTGATTTTATCCGTTGACTCTTCCTGATTGATCTATAAATCAGCGCCTGAAATCCACAGACGGATGCAGCGTGGGGGAAGAAAAATGGGAAAAGGGTGAATAGAAATGGTGAGAGTTCAAGGTTGAAAGAAATGAGGAACTCATTCTTTGGGAGTTTCCTGCGGCGAGGATCTAATCAGAAACTTAACGTCTCGGGTCCAAAATAGATCCAAGACCATCTTCCTCCAGGGAAATGTGAAGTGCCCCTCTTAGTGGATAAGTAGCCCATTATGTTGAATGGAAGGCCCAAGGACGAGATTCCCTTTTTCCCCCTGTGGATAGAGCTGAAGACCTTTATTAGAAATTTAGCCCATTGAATTATCTCTTTCCCACTCTACTCTACAAATGGGAAGGCGTTTCAACTTGCTACCAGGAGCCACGTTAGGACTGTGAAACCCAAGTGAGGAGGGTTTGCGTTATGGAAACTTTGAGTGGCCGCCACCACCGCTGCCTCCGTTTCTATCGTAAAGGGGTGGAGAGAGAGAGAGAGGGAAGAGAGAGAGAGAGAGAGAGAGGAGAGAGAGAGAGAGAGAGAGAGAGAGAGGCGGGAGCGTCAAGTGTTAAGCCCTTTGGGCTTTCACACTAAGCATGCGAGGTCAGATATTACCTGTTATCTAGTCATTTTGAATAAATTCGGATATAATACAAAGGAATGAAACTTGCCACCAATTTATTGAATCATGGATTATACCATGGAAGCTTCAAGAAGAGGCCAATCAAGAAACTCGCAGAAATCTTCAACGATGCAAAGTGCAAACGAGGGGGGCGAGTAGGTTAATGAAGGTCCACATCCAGATGTTGTCCATATTATCATAGATTCATCATGGCATGGAATTATTTGAACTACAGATCTGAATTCACAGTCATGATTCTAGGAAGAAATGAGGCAATGTGAACAAGGAGAAACCTCTTTGAACTCAGTATATTCAAAAGGGAAGCATCTACCTATGATCAAACGAAGTATTTTGATCAATCGACATTTGTCATGGAGCTGGAAGGAGGCAGTATTAGCTCTCCACATGTATCCTCAAGGGAGCAGGTGGCAAATATTCTGACAATGTGTTTGCCATGAAAAATCTTTGAATACCTGGTTGACGAGCTAGGCTTGATGGGTATCTATGCTTCATCCTCGGGGGTCTCAAATATTCCTACTTTTTGTACTGAAACGTCGCATTTGCGCTTGAAACTCCTTGAATTTACTTTTGTACCCTCGCAAAAATTATACCATGTCCATCTCGAGAGTGGATTCAGATCTGGATAGCCGATACCACAACCTATGTAGCAATTCAGGGCTGGACACCCTACATGAATGAAGTCCATGTCTTTTCACGTCGATGATGGTAAACATCCTTTGTTCATGCGAGCCACATTGGTTGCAAGGTCTCTTTGAGATAAAGCCTATCATCAACAGAGAAAATGATCATTGTCGTCATCATGATACGACCCATCTAAGTGTGGGCGATAGACTCTCTCTCTCCGTAGGAACTTGGTGGCATTCTCTCTCTCTCTCTATCCCCACATAATTTCTCTTTTTCTTTTCTCTGTTCGGGTGAAACTTCATGGAACACCTTTTTTCATTTCAGCAGAAGTTTTCTTGAATGTTTAAAGCAGTGGAATCAAGAGAGATCAATAAAATCCTAGCAAACGCATAATGGGCATATAAACAGATACGAATTTATATAGTATTTACATGCAAGTGCCACAAAAAATGCAAGCCCTTTTATTCATCTTATATCACAAAAAAAGCACTGGGAGAAAATCGTCCTGCAAGAGAATCCCCGCATTATCAGCACTAGAAAAATAGGATACTGAAATAAGGCCAGGATCAAACCTTGGAAAACTTTTCAGCTCCTCAATTGATTTAAATCTGAGAAACTTCATTAGATAAAAGAGGTGTCGGTTTATCCAGGCACTCTGCTATGTGCTTAAGACCCTGATGAAATATATGAAAATATATAGAATTAAATGGGATTTAATGTTTAATCTAGATCAAGTTCATTTAACAATGATTAAAAAAATTCGAGATGATGAGAGTGGAGATTATGGCCAACCTTCAAGCTCGCAGGTTCTGAAAACCCAATACGCTTCCCAGAGGTGGACTTAGCCATATTCTGCACATGATTTTTCAGCTTAATCAAGAACTAGCATTCTATAATTAGTAATTTTTTGGGGTGTTCACTAGAAGAAAACCCTGTAAATGTAAATATTCAATAGTCAACCAAACCTAAGCAAAACTTCCTCACATGCGCAATTAATTGGGAAAGCATTTTGCAAAGTCGAAAGGCAAAAACAAAGAAACAAACCAGAAGAAACTCCGGTGGCTTTCCCCCTTTATCATTCACAAACTGGCAAAGATACAACACTCCATGACAAGCAAGATCCTGTCACCAAACAAGTCGTGAGTTAACATGAAGAAAACTAATAAGAGAAATCTTGAAACATCCAGCATCAAACATATTCTGTGGTAAACATGAAAAACTATATATTTCTTACTGAAATCTCCAAAAGCAGAACAGGAAATAAAACAGCAATAATAATGATAAGAAGAAAAATGATGTGGAAACCAAGGCTTTAACTTCTGAGGAAAGTTTAAAATTGATAATCAAGTGATTTGCGCTTTAGCTAAAAGATAGCAGTGCTTACCTGCTTCATTTCGATGGAGTTCACCTTTCCATCCTGTACCAAGGAGAAAGAACATGATTCGAGAACCAAGATCAAAGATTCAAGACAAATTCAAAGATTCAACACTAACCAGGCTTGCAACAAACGCTTCAATTGATTTGATATCATCACTGATCCTTCCAAGCTTTCCATTAGCATCAATCACCTGTTCCAATAAAGACAAAAATTATACCTATAAAAATCTAATTTTACTTATCATGGCGTCAGTAAATTTGCATTATTTAGAAATAAGAACGTGAAGTTTAAAGATCCTAACGTGAGAAAATGAATGAATTACGCACCTCATGCTTTATTTCTTTCAGCCTGGAATTCTGCTCGTCAACTTTTCCATCCAAGTTCTCAATTCTCTGAGTCAAATGCCGCTTTGCAGCCTAGATAAAGAAGTAAAATTACTTGCCATTAGCATATTCAAGGTGATAAATCAAAGAAACCAAAAATGATTATATTAAAATGCTTAAGCTTATTTAACAAAGTGGATCTCCAGCATGAGTAGAAGCTTCACATCCATGTTTTTATGTTCAGTTAAGTTTGTGGACTTAATGAAGCACTCTGATGACACCATCACCTCCAGATATAAATAAATAAATGAACCCTCACTCATTCATGAGGTTCTTATGATTTAGATAGTCTGGTAATCGGGCAACTTAGATAAGTCTAGAGAGATGCAAGATTTGGGTTTTCCTATCCGCAAACCTTCCTCCCTCACAGACAGATTTGGATTTAGTCACAAAAACTAAAAAATATGAACCCCTAACTTCCACTTAAGCTACGATCCCTTATAATTGACAGATAGAAAAATAAGTGATCGGTATTATCATGGAGTAAAATGTGAATAGTTTCGAAAGGTAAGAAAAACTTACTGCAAGAGCAGAAGACACTTGCTCAAGATGTTTGGTCATACTTGAAACAGCAGTTGCCATATTACGCTTGGTAACATACATGAGATCTGATAAAGAATATCCCTACGAAATTGAAAACAGACTAAAATGTGACTATCCGATACTCTCTGTCCTTTATTTACGATTAAATACTCATGTTGCATAATAAGCATACTTTCCACCATAGATATCCATATCCCAATGCTCCCAAAGAAGCAAGCGGCAAAATAAGAGAAGTATTTCCTGAAAAAATAGACTGCATGGTGAACAAACAAAAAAGCACAAGTGCAGAGCTATTTAACAAAAATAAAGTCCATGATCATGTTGCATAATAAACCAAAAAAAAATTAAGAACATTTAACCTAACGATTTTTTCATCCCTAGTTGATAAGGATCAAGGCAAGAAACAACTAAATTTTTTTCCCAGAAATTGACATTGCAACCTTGGTTGGAATTTCCATTGAGAACTGTTATTGGGCGGGTAGAAGCCATCCGTTGGACCTCTCTAGTTAACCGGTCAAGCTGCAAAATTTAAGAAAAAGGATAATCATAACTATTTAGAATGGGTTCTGAAATAATCACATGAACAAACAATAAACAAGAAATAACTATAAGAAAAATATCATCTGGATCATAAAATCATAGAGGCAATAAAATATGGTGGCACCATGGTACATGATTATATCTTTACTTTGTCACTTTCTTCCTCTCTCTTCTCCCAAAGTCAAAGCTAGAGCAATAAAATACAGTCTCGTCACCATCCATGAGTAATGCGGATCAAAAGAAACATACCAAAGACTGACAGAAATGGAATACTTCCACAAGATCAGATATGGAAATGCAAATGATTCATCTAGACACTCTTTCAATCATTCAACACCACTGATCTTATCGCAATAAGATTGTCAATTTAATTTTTGAAAAAACGCAGTCATGCAAATGGTCATTGAAAACATGTCCTTTTGTTCTGACAGATATATCAGACAACACGATAATTGATTATGAATTCAATTTTTGTCTCTGTGCAATCACTAATGGGAAGGATCCCGTTACAACTGATTGGAGATACTGAATGTTAGAAATTTGACTATCATTTCATCGTTATGTCCTGCTCATGCAAACAATTCAGAAGTATAACTCAGACGATTTCTGGCACAAAAAATTGTTCTTACTTAATGACTGAACAGGCAAAATTATCATTTGGAGAGATAGAGAAGGTGGAACTTGTTTTTCTTTCTTTAGATTATATGGTATAATTCCATCTAATCACATTAAAAAATCAATATGCAACACCGCACTCTGGACTATATGGTATCGTTCCCCAGATTATACAGTATAACTCATTCTCAATGTAAATTTTCGATCACTAGAAATCGTATCAGATTCACCAACTCGCTTGTACAAAATTCCAGATGCTCAAGAGTTCCAGGAATCCATTGTCCTTTGGCCCTTTTAATGAGAGTCTTAGGGTCCTTTCTTCTTGTAACTGTTACTATCACTGAGTGGATCAGTCCTACTAGGTGAAAAAAATCACAAAATCTGAAACCAATTAATTCAACCTTTAATCCAGAAACTCAGGGTGTGGATTCAAAGAAATCATACATTTCATATCCATATCCTAATATATTACGACAATTATACTCTTCGTGAGCGATATATCTGCAATATATGTTATGTTTTGTCCATCAACTATGTTCTCTTTTTACTTTTAATTTTATTAGCTAGACTTCGGCAAACTAAACCATACGACAAGTATCCTTCCGTTTGCAATGCACAGATCAAAAATCGCGAAGAATTCACAGTCGATTTATTATCTACCTGGCTCACGAGATGCGAGGATTCAACATTCGTATCGGACGATTCCTTCGTGGTCTCCAGACCTCTAACAAGAGCCTGCAGGAAAAAAAAACGAATTAATATCCTCCACAAGAGAAATCAGGGTTCAGGACAACACGTAACCTGTAGATCGCCGAGAATCTCAGATAGATTACCATTCCGCAGCACAATCGTGCCGGTATAACCTACAAGTCACAGTAAGAAAATCGTGAGACAGATATGACAAATATATTGAACGGAATGGAATTTTCTCGGTTACCTGCACCGACGAGAATGAGAATCTTGGAAAGCCCAATTCCGCTCTGCATCGCCATCGTTCTGCGAACGTTCCCCAATTGCGAGAAGAAACCTCCGCCTATTTCGTGCTTATCAAAGTTCAGCCGTCCGATGAGCGACCCGCTGTGGCTGTTCCTGCAAGTGCACAAGGGTCAATTAAATTACTTAAGCTTCTTGAAATTACAATAATTAAGAGAATGAATATAAAAGTGGATTACAATTTCTACTATTTATTTTATTTTAAAGGTAATCACCGATGGATACTATGTAGCTAGGGTTTGACTGTTCAGATGAGGGCATTAGATATCGGTATAGATAGCCATACTTTTATGGTATATCGTCATCCACTTATAGGTATCTTTAAGGGGATGATGGTATCAGATAGCAATACTCTTTGCGATACAAGTCATCGATACCATTTTGGATGGTGGATGATAATATCATGTATTGGATATTGGCATTGATAGCGATCCTGATATCAGAGATCATTAGGACCCTTAATATTCGATATCGGATATCGTCTCTAACATGTATCTTTAAGGGGATGGCAATATCGGATATCGACACTCTTAGCAATACCCTTCCTCGATACCATCTTGGATAGTGGAAGATGATATCAAGTATTGCCAAGCTATTACTTATTAATTTTTTTTTTTACAATTTTTCCATATTTTCAGGTTCATTTAATTAAATTTTGTTTTTGATATCCAACGATATCCTTACCGTCATCCTTGGTGCCATCCGTCGTCCTTATCATCATTTGTCATCCGCAATGTCATTCGTCATCCTTATTGTCATCTAGTATCGCAACCATCCAACATTTAGTACCTTGTCGTCCGATATCATCATCCGAGATATCATCACCCAAAATCATGTCTGACCAACACTCAATGTTTTATCTAGGTGACAATATTGCCCAGTGACGGTATCAGATGAAGGATAGATAGATGTTAGTCAAAGCCCATCACACTTTAATGTATCTCATTTATCTTCATTGAAATATAATTTATTTATTATTATTCCAATATAATTGTTATAATAAAGTATAAAAAATATAATTACTTTGTGAATTATCATGGGATCATAATACAATGATTACTAATCTTTAACTTTACGTTCTAAAGATTCCTAAATAATGAATATTCGAAAAAGAGATCTAATTATCTGGAAAGAGTAATATTATCTTATTTGACTCATATGATCAATATGGCTAATCATGTGACCGTTGATGTGGAGACATTAAGGATAGATAGTAAGTGCTCTTTGGAGAAAGAGTTCACGCAACTTATCTGTATAATTATTTTAATGGTATTATACATAACTAATTTTAGAATTCACACGAGGCTTGTATGTGTACCTTAGATTGTGGTTGTCCTTCCTTAGTTATAAACATTTGGTATGTGGATTTTTCATAAAAATGCTCATAATTATGTCTATATCCACCAACATCAATAGACCTTATGTGTGTGACCCTTAAGTCTATATATATAACTAATTAATAACTCTATAGGCCTAATAACACCTTATTGATCAAAATTTATTATTTATCTATATCAACATATAGATTAATTATGGATTGATTTAACTTGATCGACCGGTCGAGTTACTAGCCTATCAGGTGCCAAGCTATACCATATACACTAGGATATATGGACTGTATAAGAACTTCAATACGAGAACTTGATGTTAGTATTGGTATATTGGTATAAGAACTTCAATCTTCAATTGATTACTCTTTGCACACACATCTTTCCGCCCTCCATAGCAAGTTGTAGCTGTTGGGTTTTGATGTCGATAACTTTCTGAAATTTCTATCAAAACATCAAATGCAGCGGAATTCATTGAATCGGATATTCAAAACATTGAGGCACCAAGAACATATGATACTATCATCTAATATGTATGAGAAAACATACTTATAGGTTTCCTTGAAGGAGTTCTTGAAGCTATTCAAGTGCCTAGCCTATGGCGGTATCCACACGGTCTCTGGATTGTTGGATCTCCTCTTCAAAGCTCTTCACTAAGAGAAAAAGAGAAGAAATGAGATAATTCCCATAAGGCTTGCATGGGCACCTTAATTTGTGCTCGTTCTCCCCCTATTTATAGACACGTGGTATGAGGTTTTTTCATAAAAACCCTCATAATTATGTGTGTGACCCTCTAGGTCTATATATCTCACTAGTTAATAAATCTATAGACCAAATAACACCTTATTGGTCAACCTTAGTTAATTATCCACATCCAAAAATAGATTAATTAATCAAGGATCAATTTAACCTAATCGATAGTTTGAGTTGCTAGCTCGTTGGGTGCCAAGCTACACCACGTACACTAGGAGATATGGAGTATGTAAGAACTCACTTATGGAGCCTTCCTGTCATCGATTACTATTTATGTATAATCCTTCATCCGCATGAGACTCATGAATGACTTAGGGTATGGTCAACTGTCAAACCCTAATCGGTCACTCAAGTTTGTACAGATGCGTGTAGGAAATCATTGGGAACTCCTTCTCTGATATTTCTACTACCTTGGCCAAAGATTTCATCGCATCTCATTCCTTGAGTCAATCTCCTCAAATAACGAGGGTGGATGATCCCATCTTGATCACACAATCATATTCGTGGACTTCATGTCGTATCCAATATATGACGTTTTAGATATCCCATGGCTAGGGATTCATAAGGTATAATTAAAACACGATCGTCCATCCACAAGATGTCTTTGGTGTCTCAAGTCAAAGGACCACATATACAACCTTGACATGAATCAACATGATTGACAGTTAGGTATAATACCATTGAGGGATTCATACGGATCAATTTAGTGAAATTTTTCTCCAAAGAGCACCCACTATCTATCCTTAATGTCTCCACATCAATGGCTATAGGATCAGCCATACTCATCATATGAGTTGGATTAGATAGTGTTATTCTTTCTGGATAATTTGATGTCCTTCTCGAATATCCCATGAATAGGAATGTTTAGAACATATGTTTAAAGACTAGTGATCACTATATTATGATATCATCATAATTCACTTAGTCACTGCACATGCTCATGGACTTCATTGCAAACATCACACAAGAATGACAATGAATAAATCTTATTTCAATGAACATAAAAAAGATACATGGAAAGTGTGATTGGCTTATAGGCCACATAATATCCATCAATAGCTTATATCATCCTTTCTTGAACACTACTATTGTTGATAGAGTGAAGCTCCCTAATCCATAGAGATACCAAAACCTCTTTGGGGAAATAAGCTGCCTATCTACTAAGGACGACACATCGGGTAGGATGAGCACCATTGAATGAGTAAATGTGAATGTTTTTTTCCACTAAGCTGCATAAAAAGCCTTAGAAAGTTATAATTCTACATGTTCTCATCTTTACTCACTCTTCATCATCTAGTCCCTATTCTTATGAAGGCTTGCAGCAAGTTTGTTAAAAAAAAAGAAAGAAAGAAGAAAAGTAGAATTAGAATGGTAATTTACCTCCCATGTGTTTTAGCCAGATTCTATTTTATACCGAATATGTAGGAAAATGATGATGCTTGTTTCTACTTCTTGCACCCTTATCATCCACTTCCATAGTGCAAAGGGGAATTGACAATTGATATGGTAAGATGAATCATTATCTTAAGTTTATTTATATCTTTATTAGTAAGTAGAGCAAGAGGAGTTCTTGGTTCACATGGTGGATTAAATTGTTTGCTAGAGGAATGCCTTGACCCTAAAGTTTCTAGTGCACTACTTTCTTCTTGACATCATTTAAGGTAGAACATTCATTTCATATTCTATCAATGCTTAACCCGTGATCTTCTGAGGTCACTTTGTTAGTCCTATTATACATTCTCTATGCTTCCATTGCTAAGAGACTGCTGGGATCTGAGGCTCGACAAGCTCTCTAAGTTTTTGACCAAAATAATGATTGCAGCGGAAGGTGTTGAATCAAAACATTCAACAGAGTTGAAGCACAAAGAATAGATGATCTCATCATCCATTCTAGATGATCCTATCATCTAGTATAGAATAAAATTCATATGAAAGAGTTCTTCAACAGTTCAAGCGTCCGGCCTCTAGCAGTATCCACATAGTCTCCAGACGATCGGATCTCCTCTTGAACACTCGTCACCATGAGAAGAAGAGAAGAGAGAGGAGAAGTTCCACTAGGCTTTCATGGGCACCTCTATTATGGTCATTCTCCCCCTATTTATAGACTTTGGGAATGTGAAATTTTCATAAAAACCTTATAATTATGTCTATATCCACCGACGTCCATTGATCTTCTATGTGTGACCCTCTAGGTTCATATATCTCACCAGTTAATGACTCTATCAACCCAATAACACTTATTGGTCATCCTTATCAATTAATAATATCTACATATAGATTAATTGACTAAGGATTAATTTAACCCAATCGACAGGTTGAGTCACCAGCCCGGTGGGCGCCAAGCTACACCACGTGCTTTGGGAGATATGGAGTATATTAGAACTATTTTATGAAACCCTGTCATCATTGGTTACTATGTACGTATAATCCTTCATCTACACGAGGCTCATGAATGACTTAGGGTATGGTTAATTGTCAAATCCTAATTGATCACTCAATTTAGTACTGATGCGAGTAGAAAATTATTGAGAACAACTTCTCTAATATTTCTACTACCCTGGCAAAGGATTTAACCGTATCTCATTCCTTGAGTCAATCTCCTCATATACTGAGGGCGGATGATCCCATCTAAACCACTCAATCACCTTCGAGGACTTCATTTCGTATCCAAACTATGACGTTTTGGAGATCATGTGGCTAGGGATTCGTAAGTCATAGTCAAAACACGATCATCGATCCATGATAACATGCAATCTTAACATGATAAAACATGATTATTAATGCAAATTAAGGCATAAAACATTACATTTATGTGCATGTTATCATACTTTGAGTGCATTTCTATCATTCTATGCAATTTTATGTTATAATCTCAAAATGCGTTAATTTAGGGTTAATTATGATGAATTAAAGATTAAAGATTTTAAAACCCATCTTTACTTGAGATTATAAGTGTTTTTAAAGTTAAATAATAAGAGAAATCATTTTTATAAACATTTATTTAATTTTTAAAAAGTTAAAATCTTAAAGAAATGAATGTATTTTTGAAATAAGAATTAAATCTCTTGTTATTTAAATAATTTGACTTTTTAGAATGATAGATAATTAAATTTCAGATCAAATAAAAGAAATTTGGATTAATTTGGAGTTGTATTTTAAAAGATATGATTTTTACAATTTTTAGAGATTTTTTCTGGATTTTTCCTGATTTTTCCGATTTAATTTCTATTTAAAAAATATTTAAAATAAATAAATAAAAAGCAAAAAGCGCGCGGGTCCCACACGGGTGCGACGTGGCACGCAATGCCACGTGGCAGAGCCACGCGGACCCGCACAGCGCGCCTACATGGCGCATTTTTATATTTATAGTATATTTATTTAATATATATAAAATGGGTCTTCAGCCTTCCCTAGATAGGAAGGGTTATTAACCCTTTAATCCGTCAGGCATTATAAAACCGACGGACTCCACTAATTTTCTCCGTGTGGGACTAAAGTCCCACACGCTGTTTTAACTGCAGGACACGTGGAGCGAGGAGAGCCGTTAGATTGGGCGGAGCATAGGATCTCACGCGGTGATCGCGTGGACGAGCAGACCACTGATCCATCATATAAACACGTGCTATTTAAAGGGAGTTATAACGGTTAGATCGTCGGCGACGTGGCAGCATCACACGCGTCAATCGCGTGGAGGCGTGGTGCACCGGAAATCAATCAAGCACGTGCCTTAATTGAGGCGTTATAACGGACGAGATTTAATCTCCCCGGAGGCATCTCGGCCGTTCGATCGCGATCCAAGGGGCGATATTCAAGCGTTTTTATAACGTCTATCTACGGATCAAATCGTGGCCGTCCATCACGATCCGACGACCACGACTTAATCGAAAACGGTCCACGATGGACCGTTTCATCGTAACCGTCGATCGAAACGATCGGACAGTTACGCCCAAATTTCGTTTAAATAGACTTGTTCTTCGTCGATGTATGTATTCGAGTTGGATTTCAATCAAAATTGACTTGTCTAGACACCGATCCTCTCGTTTCTCTTGATTCCATCCTCTCCCTCTCTCAATTCCGCATCCACAGAGGGGTTGAAATCAAGATTTGGTGGAAAATCGAAAGAGAAATCGCAGCTTGAAGCTCGTCGTGACGTTCTTGGCATTTTCGGTGATTAATCGGCTTAATCACCTCGTTTTGATCGCTAAACAGGTTTAGTGGAAGCAGTTTTTCCTAGATTATCTTCCTATTATCTTTAATTTTTGTTTAGATTAGGTTTTAGATTTCAATTTCGTAAATTTTCATTCTAAATCACGATTTTAACGTCCGAAAATTTCTCTCCACTTCAAATTTTGATTTCTCCGCGAAATCAAGTCCAAATTCGATGATTCTTGATTCTGTGGAATCGATTTGAAGTCTTCTTTCTAAAAACACCATTTTCCCTAATTTCTCACCTCAATTCATCGTCCAATTTGACCAAATTCCGAAAGATATCTTGAAAATACCTAAATTTCTTGTGGATTCGACCCTTATTTACCATTATACCCCTCAATTCTCTCTTTAATTCCGCAAATTGGTAAGTTCGGATTAATTTTTGACACGAGACCGTGTGAAATCGATGACCTCGCGGTCTCGTCTCGTCAATCCACAAGATGTCTTTGGTGTCTGAGGTCAAAAGGATCACGTACTCAACCGTGACATGAATCAACTTGATTGAAAATTTTTCATAATAACATTCAGGGATTCATATGGATCAATTCAGTGAACTCTTTCTCCAAAGAGCACCCTGCTATCTATCTATGTTGTCTTAACACCGATGGCCACAGGAGCAGCCATACTCATCATATGATTCAGATCAGATAGTGCTATCCTTTTCGGATAATTTGATGTCCTTCTCGAATATCTCACTAATAGGAATATTTACAACATAGGTTTAAATACCAGTGATCACTGTATTATGATCTCATCATAATTCACTTGATCATTGCATATGTTCATGGACTTCATTTCAAACATCACACAAGAACGACAATGAATAAAAGTTCATTTCAATGAATAAAAACAAAAGATGAAAGTGTGATTGGCTTGAGGCCACATAATTCCCATTAGAGACTAGCAATGATTTAAGTGGGGGGCGGGGCGGTATGATAACATGCATATTTAACTCGTATTTTCATCATAATTAACTAATATTATTACTTAATTTATATAATTTTGATGCATGTTATCATAATTTTATGACATTTTCACCATTGGCATGCCATTTCACTTAAGTCCACATTTTTGCATTATTTAGGGTTAATTATGTGCTTTATTGATGTTTGACCTTTTTCAAAGTCAAATAACTTGAAATTTATCATTTTTCTTGAATTTTCAAGACTTTAGTAGATGATTAAAGAAGATATTAAAAAAAGAGTGATCGAAAGAATCAAAAGTCGACTTTAGAGGACTGACCTAATTTCACTTTTAAAGTCAAGTTAGAATTATTTTAGTTCATCATATTTTCTTGCTAACATTTATATTTCAGGTGGCATGGGATTAAAAAAGAAGAAATTTGTGATCCAATGGAGAAAATTTGAGTTAAAAAGGCCTTTTAAATTGAAAGTTATGAATTTCCTTAAGTTTACATAATTTTCTAGAATTTATTTTGATTTTTCAGGGTTTTTAAAGGCTGGAAATAAAAAAATGGGGTTTATTTGGCAAGGGACCCACGCTGTGTTGACGTGGCGATGCGGACAGGTGGCAGAGCCAACTGGGCTGGCACAGACCCATACGGGCGCCAACGTGGCATAGAGGTTAAGTGGCTTATTGGGCCCATGGACATAGTGGGTCCGAGTATTAGGTAGAAAGAGAGAGAGAGTGGGGGCGTCATAGGCTTGTTGGGCGACACAAAGCTAATAGGGAGCCCTGACTTTTAAAGGCACCACAATTTTTATTTTTTTCATGTGGGACTAAATGTGTCTCCATGTTTTGTAGTCGACGTGGCAACTCGTGAAGCGTCGGATTAAGCACGCAAATAGGCATGCGTTGATCTGGTGGATCTTGGTGCACACGATTTTGATCAAATGCACGTGATCAATTCATAGCCGTCAATCTCATTAGTGAGATCCAACGACTAGGACATAATCTCGCAACTGACGAATCTTGGAGTGACACCTGGCCGCTTGAGGACACTCTAATGAAGATCAAACATAAGAAATGAAGAAGAAGGTGGAGCTCACGTTGTGGGGACTGCGCCCCACTTCTCTTGTGCAACGTGGCCTCATCTAAGCCGTCCAATTTCTTAAACGAAATCGAACGGTCTAGATTAAATCTTGAAATTCTTCTATAAATTTATGTCCTCTCTTACTGAAATTTTAACTCTTGATTAAACGTTGAATTGAGAGTTTTTGGAGGAAAATCTTGAGTTCTTCGTAAATCCTTTGTGTCCTAGACTCAATCGCGCAAGAAATTCAAAAAAATTATGAGAAAATATTTGGTAATCGCCCTTGAACGCCGAAATCACGTCGAAGAAGGAAATGGAGAAATCGGCAGCAATCAAAGCAATTTGAGGCTCAATCTTTGTGTCAATCGGGTTAGTAGTGTGATACATTTGCAATCCTCACTTTCTAGATCTTTAGATTAGGTTTAGATAGGTAATTAGAGTTTTAGGAACTGAAAATTCTTTATTTTCTCCAAAGTTCTTCGTGGTTTTTTGCTAATTTCCAAAAAAAGATTTCTCCATGATCTTAAGTCCAATTCTAACGAAGTTTCATTGGATTCCTTGTTCAGACAGCTTTCTGTGGATATCTGATTTACAAATTTTCATCAAGGTTTGACCACTCGATTGATATTTTGACTGACTACTATTCAAAATCAATTTGAATTTGGGTGTTGACTTTCGAGGGCTATTACTACAAATATAGAATGTAAAATTTGTCAATTTTGGTGTCTATATAATCCTCTGATCATAAAATTTCTATGCAGAGTGATTTGCCATATTTGGATATCATTTGACTAGTAAATTAAAGGATTTTGACTGAAACCTTAATTTTGATGATTTTCTATCCATTGACTTTAAAAAAATCACAATAAATCTAATTGTTCTCTTAAAATCACAATCTTTATATCAAAATTCTCCCCTTTCTCTCTAGTTTCTAAAAATATAATTAAACGTAATATTATCTCACCTTTTTCTTCTTTGATTTCACAAAAAGTCAAATTAGGGTCAAAGTCAATGCTGACTTTTCTTCTCCAAATAATTTTTAAAATTCTAAAAACATCTTCTCTCATATATTAGTATTGTTTCCATTGATTATATTAGATATTCTTGTCTTAAAAACCCTAATTAGAATTAAGTTGACTGAGTCAGCTCTTTTAATAAAAGTCAACCGCGCTCTCTTCGGATTTGACTTGATCTCATCTCTCTACTTGATTTCTGATTTTTAAATCATCCTGAGTTCGGAATTATATCTTTTGATCGACGATCGTGTGTTTCAACGACCACAGGTTTCATCTCTCATCAGTTGCTTCATTGAGAGTTGCTCCACTAGATCACCATGTAAGAAGCCATAAGAGACATCCAACCGATGAAGAGACCAATCTAGATTGATAGCCAAGGATAAAAGAATGTGTATAAAGTTCATGTGAACAACCAGACAAAAGGTCTTAGTATACTCAATGCCATGAGCTTGAGTGAATCCATTAGAAACTAATGGGGCCTTGTGATGAGCTACAATGCCATTTAGATGGCACTTTAAGGTGAAAACTCACTTGCATGTCATAAATGTTAGCATCAGTAGGGCGTGGTACTAAGTCCCATGTATTGTGATGCACGAGGACGCGATACTCTACATCCATGGCTGCTTTCCACTCTACTACTTGGAAAACTTCATGAGACGTATGAGGTAGTTACTTAGAGGGCATGACAAGAGAAAATGTACGATAGGTGGGAGAAAGACATTCATAAGATACACAGTGGACTATGGGATGTTGGGTACAAGCATAAGTACCCTTTTGTAAGGCAATGGGAAGATAAAGTCATCAAGAGGTGGATCATGGGGTGTGGTTGTAGGGACATATGATGATAGAGTGGAGTATGGTGTCATAAAGGTGGTAACTATAATAGTGGACTGATTAGTAAGAGGCATACAAGATGAAGATGTAGGAGTATGTATCACAAGCAATGGTGGAGTTGAATAGTCATCAGAGGTAAGCAAGGGAGGTGGCATAGTAGATGGTGTAACGAAAGTGGAGTTCCCAAAGAAGGCAACAAGGAGGATGGAGGAATTGAGGGGAACCCGGGGGGTGGAGATGTAAAAGCTCTGAGAGGAGTAGTAGACAAAGAAAAGCAAGGAACATTGTCATGAAAGGTGACATTAACATAAGTAATATAGTGTCACATATTAGGGAAGTAGACACGATATCCCTTATGTGTACACAAATAGTAAACAAATACCCCTTTAATGCACGAGGAGATAGTTTAGATAGAGATGATGTATAGTCTTATACAAAGGCAGTGCATCTAAACACAAGTGGTGGCAAGGGAAAAAGAAAAGCATTAGGAAAAAGACAAGCACACGGAATTGTACCTCCCGAAAGACAGGAAGGAAGCTGATTATGGAGATAAGTGGATATTATGACCACATTAGACCCAAGATAGTGCATAATATGTATCTCATATAGTAATGTGCGAGTGATGTGACGAAACGATTTCGTGTAGTCGTTAAATTCACACAAAATCGTGTCAAAACTAATACCAAACTTACCAATTTTATGAAATTATCACGAATTAAGAAGTATAGTGGTGAATAAGGGTCAAGTCCATGGAGAAATAAGGAAATTTTGAGATATCCTTTTGAATTCAATCAAATTAGACAATGAAATGTGGTGAAAAATTAGGGAAATTGATATTTTTGGAAAGAAGACTCAAGGATGAATTCACATAATAAAAAAACATGGAATTTGGATCAAGATTCGCAGAGAAATCATTGAGTGAATGAGATAGAAATTTCTGAAGTTTAAAATTACGAAAAACCAAAATTGAATTTGAATTTGAAATTGACTAAAATTACGATTCAAAATTGAAATATAAGGCTTACGAGGGAAGATTAGGATGAAACTTGATCTCTAACCCAAGATTGCGCTGAATTGATCTAATTACTTGCTAGATCAAAGGCTTTTCATTCCGAATTCGAAAAACGATCGTTGATGTTGAAGAGCGATTTCTTCCTATTCTTTCAACAAAATCTCACTTTCAAGCGTGCGTGGACGCAAAAAATTGATCTAGAAGTGATCGGAAATAAGAGACTCAAGGGACTTGATATCTAAATAGCTTGACTACTCATATTACCCAAGAAGGATTTACAATGTCGAAGAACATCTCAATTCATAAGACAAATTAGGGCGTATGCTAGTCGGATGAAACGCTTGATCTTTGATCAGCGGCTTTTAATGAATGATAACATGCTAATTATACATGATAATAAATGATTATTGATGCATATTTAAACATAAAAAGCTTTCATTCCTATGCATGTTATCATATTTATGAGTATTTATCTATCATTCTATGAAAAAGTCATTATAATCTCAAAATACTTCAAATTAGGGTTAATTATGATGAATTAAAGATAAATAATTTTATAACTTATCTTTACTTGAGATTATAAAGGGTTTTAAAGTTAAATAATGAGAGTAATAATTTTTATAAACATTTACTTAATTTTCTAACGTTAAAATCTTAAAGAAGTAAATGTATTTTTGAAAAATAAATTAAAACTCTGGTTATTTATCAATTTTGATTTTTTAGAATGATAGATAATTAAATTTCTAATCAAATGAAATTAATTTTGATTAATTTGGAGTTATATTTTGAAAGTTATGAATTTTCTAATTTTTAGGGATTTTTCCAGAATTTTTCTGAATTTTTAATGAATTTCTAAGGATTTTACGGAATTAAAAATTGATTTTTTAGAATATTTAAAGCGCGCAGGTGACGTGGCGCAATCATAACCGTCTGATCGATCACGATCAAGGACCACGATGAGGAGGCGATGTGGCGACATGTGGGACGTCTGATCGCGCGTGTGATATCAGCCGTTGATCTTCACTTAAATCAGGATGGACACACATGGCTTAGAATTGGGGTTCCTTTGGATCGATTTAATCTTATTTGTTGTGACAAGTGTTATAGCGAGTTGAGATTGAATGCAATAGCATCTGATGCGTCCGTCGCTGATCAACGGCGGCGGTTTCAAGGCATTTTATGTAGCGCGCGTCAGACATGGTGATAACATGCAATTTTTAGCATGATAAAACATGATTATTAATGCAAAAATAAGGCA
>CM044105.1:18365402-18406155 GCA_024174645.1 Lemna minuta
CCGGTCCTGCATCAGGTTTCCTCACTGATCTATCGGCTAAGCATAACTCTACTAGGAAGGGTTGCAACTCTCCTACATGATGACAATCGAATACAACTTTCTCCTATTTCACTCATTATCATGGGTGCTCCCGGATCTCTCTTTTTGATCAGTAGGGAATTCATCATAATGGAACTCAGTGTCTCAATAAGTTGGATCCTTCTAGGGGTTCTATGAAGAGTGCATATACCTTTGCGAAATTTGGCATATGATGGGATATGCTTAATGGCATCTATTAAAGGAATGGTTATGGTTACCTTCTTAAAGGCGTCTAGTAGATGATCATTGGTCTCATTATTCTTGGCTTTAGGGCGATTAAGTGCTTGAGGGAGGATAAGGCACATGGGGCTTGTTTTTGTCGAGGTTAGGTTTAGTCGTAGCCTGTTCTTCCTCGTCCTCCGAATCACTGTCTTGTTCGACGATAATTGGTGCTTCTTTTTCTTCGATCGGGCCTTGGTAGATAGGATGATCATTATATGGATTCGGTAGGTCTTTTCCACTCCGAAGGTTTGATATCGCTAATGCCGTTTCCACAGCCTCCTCGCCGACATGTACATGGTTAATCTTGTGCATCTGGCTCGATGAGGCCCCTTAATTCCTCGGGTTAGTTGTGGCCTGCAAGGGTAATTGGTTAGTAAATTATTTTAAAAACATGAACACAAGGGTTCTAAGTGAACCTATCTTCCTCCTCCTCCTTATCTACCAATTTGAGAAATTATCCATTTCTTAAATGGATGAAGAAGACCTCTCTAAATAAATAAAGAGAGTGTAGAGGGAATTATCTTCCCTCCTTCTCTTATTTTATACTGATCTAAAGATTGACTTGGTCAAACATTTAATCCTTATCTTTAGAAACCTAGAATTCCTTGACTACCTTGATATAGGTTCCTTATTTTCCAAACCATATCCACTATATCATAGGTACCTTGTATAATTATAATTATTGATCTCAAGAAAATCAATAGGAATCTATTTGATATTAAACTCCCTTCTTTCCTTGAAAACCACCTCTAACTAGAAATTTCTGAAGAGATCTATTACTTATGAAAGGAATTATATTCTTATTCTACTCTACAACCAGCATGAAGATTCTTCCATTAAGAAGTCTATCCAAGAATCACTCTCCAAATTATCCAAGATCTACAAGAAAAGTTCAAGGCCAACAAGTCTACATATCTTATCCTTCAGCCATCATGAGAACAAAGAGAATGATTAGTATCAATTATGAAGAGTATGAAGGAAGGTTATCACAAAAACCCATTAATTATCACCACATTTCATGCTCAACCAAGCTTCATGAAGATAGAATCTCAAGACAAAGGCAACAGGAAAGCACCCATGCAAGAAGATTCCAAAGTCAAAACTTATCAAGCATTTATATTTCAATAATCAGCGTTATCCTAATCCAACAGCTGGAACTCACCTCTCTCTCTTTTCCCCGAGCTTTGGAAGTGGCTCTCAGGCTATCATTTCACGGGGAAGTCAGAAGGATGTCCTTTTAGATTCTAGCAGGGAAACCTTTCGCAGAGTGAAAGGACATGTTCAGAAGAGACACAAAGAAGGAAAACCTAGAGGACGAACACTATTCTTACCGATGCATTGGCTGGTTGCATTCCCTTAGTCTGCGACTGGTCCACTATAATCTTTGGCGCTAATATCACTCACCCTCACCCTGGAGAGGACTCGAGCCCCTCGATCGCTACTATTGTGGCATCGCAAGATTGTGCCAACAGAGCAAGAAGCTATTTTCCGGAAATGCGACGCAACGGAAGCGGAAAGAATTCATCGTCCGAGCTGAAATCACGCACGCGTTCTCCAGCTTTCAAGCCAAGACGGATATCGCGAGGATGATGGCAGAAATAGACTTCTTCAACGCGGACGGCGATACCACGGGTCTGAAACAAAAGATTAGAAAGAAGGTCAACGGTCAAAGCCAGATGAAAAAAACGACGAGAGAAGAAGGAAAGAAAAATAAAAGGCACACGAGATGTTCCCGTGGACGCTACTCCTGCTAATGTTTCATTACCCTGGTTCTCCGCACGATCGTCAACAGCATCTTCACGTTCGAGAGATCAATAGTACCCAGTCGCCGTCGCATGCGCCGGATCCACATCATTAAGGGAACGTCGATGTGACCGACTAGCAGGGAAAGCATGCGAACAAATCGGGAATTTTATAAACGCGTCCCTTAACGTCACGAAGCAGAACGAACCTTCCTTACCAACGTTGATAAATGAAGGACCGTGACGCCTTCACGTAGAGACACCGCGATTCTCCTGACGCGTAACTTCCCTCCTCGACGCGACCCTTCACATACGGTCATTCCTCTCCCTCATTTCTCTGCTATAAAAGAAACGATTGTAACACAAATGGGGACATGTTGTTTATTGATAAAAATCGGTTTCGTTTTGGTTACTATCTGGGTATTATTACCCTTCGTGTTCATCGTTTCTTCCTGTTATCTCCCTCCATTTCCCTCCCGGTTCTTCATGTTCCGAGTTCTATCTCCCTCCTTTTCTCCCCCGTTTCTTCCCGCTTTCACCACTTGAGTCTGACGCAAGTCGAGGAAACTCTTGGATCGTCGGTAATATACAGCATCATCTTCATGACCTTCTCATGTATCGTCCCCCTATCCGAGAGTGAATAATAGTTCGTATTATATTTCCGTAAGTCCAACGTTAGACCTTTCTCTTTATCTGTTTTCTCTCTCAGAATACTATTCTCTCTTCACTGACTTCCATCTTATCCTCTATATTAAAATATAAAATATTTTCCCCCACGTAATCCGTATTCCCTTCTCATCTGATCACTGCTATTTCATTATAAGTCTCATCCCCGCCATTTTTCCAATCCATCCTTTCCATCCCGTCACCCTCATCTTCATCATAATCCACACCATCATCTCTCTTATCTCCCATCTCTTAATAACCTCTGTCGTTTTCATCATCTTCTATCTATTAAACACAATATCTACTATTATACATATCTTTAAATCATCATCATATCAATCTTATACCTCTTCTCATATCATCTTACCTTCATTATTCCTTTCTACACATTCATCTTATTCTCTTTACTCCTATTATCCTCTGTCATCATATTTCCACATTACCCTATAATTCATCTCTTCTCATTTATCCTTCATCCCAAGTGATATCATTCATAGATCCTCCATTTACTTGTAGGATTAATTCACTATTATATTATTATCTTCATTCATATCATCATATTTTGAAATATCCTACATCATGTTCGTCTTGACGAAGTCCTGTATTTTGTCCCCTCTTGAGTTCATCCACATCATTTTCTCCATTAATTGCGAGATCACACCGAGGATCTAATCGGATGCCGGCGTGGTCTGGCGTGGGCCTTGGGTGTAAGCTTGTGGTTGAGTCGGCGGGACGAATGACTACTGTCTTTGATTTGCGTAGGGTTGTTATTGTTGCTGACCATTATATTGTGGAGGATAAAGTTGATGGTTAATCCTCCTAAATCCTATATTCTGCGTAGGATTATTGAAAACAGGGGTATTATAGTAGTTAGGGTATGTACCCGGAAAATTTGGTCGTCCCTATTGAGTCGGTCCTCCTGATGGACCTTGTCTATACATGCCCTGCCCTTGAACTGCCATTACGAGGCAATCTAATTCGATGTGATCAAATCTCGAGCAATTGGCACACGGCGACGCCTCTTGATGTGAGACGGGGGCGAGTCCTTCAGAACCGTAGCGGATATTGAGTCAGTACCATAGCAAATTCTGGACTTCCGCCATTTTTTCGATTCTTTCGAGGATCATCCCCGTCTCCGCTGATTTGGCGTTGATCATTTTTGGCATTGCACCTCTTCTAAATGGTTTTGCCACATTATGGTGGCTATTTTTCGCCACCGTCTCGATGAGTGACGAAACGATGTCGTATGGTCGTTGAAAACACATGATTTCATGTCAAAAAAAATTCCAAACTTACCAATTTTAAGATTAATTAATGAATTTAAGGGTATAATGGTAAATAAGGGTCGAATCCAAGGAGAATTAGGGAAATTTGAGAGATATCTTTGAAATTCGATCAAATCGGACGCCAAATTGATATTAGAAATTGGACAATTTATGATATTAAGAAAGATAACTCAATTAAGAATCCACGGAATAAAAAATCGAGTGATTTGGATAAGAATTTGCGGAGTAATTGAAGTTTGAAGATGGGTGAAAATATCGATCGCGAAAATGATTAAAAACGGAAATTAAAACCAAATTAAACTTAATCTACGATTCAAAATGTAAAATTAACACTAAATGACGAAAGATTAAGATGAAAACATGCAATCTAACCCAAAGTAGCCTTCGAAATGATCCAATTAATCGCCGGATGCATGGCTTTTCATTTTGCATTTTCGAATACGAAGATGGAGTTCAAGTTGTGATTTCTCCTCGATCTCTCGATCAATTTTTTATTTCAAATGCTCGTCAGACGCGGAAACGAGTCGAGAAGAGATCTAAATCGATGGACTCTTGAATTGTGGTGTCAAAACAGTTCAATTAATATGAAAAATCCAAGGGCGCATTTTCCGTTCGAAGAACACTCTAATTTAAAGAAAAATTGGGCGTAATCGTCGATCTAACGGTCCATCACGATCAACGGTCTCGATGAAGCATCGTTTGGTGAATCGGTGATTTTAAACGGTGATCGTCCGATCAGTGATGAAACGTTGAGGTGATTCTACATCGCTTGAGTGAAGAGGAATGTCGTTTCGTCTTGTCCGTTGGATCTTCATCCAACGATCTTGATTTAATCGGAGATCCATCAATCGCTTCGAATCTCAAGCATTATAACTCGTGAGATGGACGGTCACGATGATTTCACTTAAGTAGATTTTAAAGGACGTGCGTGATTAAAGATTGTGTGGACCTAAAGTCCACCGCATCGACCCACGATAATCCACACACTTTTGATTAGATAGCATCCAACGCTTCACGCTTTGCCACGCGTCTTGCAATTAAAAACAAGAGTGAACATAGTCCCACATGGATAAAATTAAGGAGAGTTATCGGGTATATAAGGTGTGACCAATAAGAGGGTTAGCTTAAATCCGAATATCAGATGCTTAGATGTACTATAACCCTATATTACAAGTAAATATAAATATGCACACGTCACATCCGCGCCACGCAGGCACTCATGTGGGTCCACGTGGCTCTGTCACATGGCCTTGCGTGCCACGTTGCATCCACGTGGGTCCCGCATGATAAATACCCCCTTTTTGCTTATTTTTAATTAATTTAAATACTTTTAAAATAAAAAGTAAACTTAAATAAATTCAGAAAAATTCTAGAAAATTAATATAAATTGTAAAAATCATAACTTTCAAAATACAACTCCAAATTAGTTCAAATTTATTTTGTTGGATCACAAATTGAATAATCTATCATTATAAAAAGTGAAAATATTAAAAATAATAAGAGAATAAATATTAATTAAATTAGTACATTCATGTACTTCCTAAATTAATTTTATTAAAATACATGAATGTAAATAACAATCTTTTCTCTTATATTTTCATCATTAACACATAGTTTATGATCTCAATTATAATTAGGATTAAAAATGATAATGTTTAATTATGTATAATAATCCCTAAATTGATATATTTTTAGATCATACCATGAAATTATACAAAATGATAGAAATATACTTAAAATATGATAACATGCATACATTTGGAGTAATTAATGCTTTTATTTAGATTAATAATCATGTAAATTCATGTATAAATAGCATGTTATCAATGAGTTCCATCGCGTCGTCTTTGTATTTGCTCATGAAGGTGCCGCCACTTGCTGCATATAAAAGATATATATCTTGCGGGCCTAATCCGTCATAAAATATTTGAGTTAATTCGTGGTTAGACACTCCATGGTGTGGACACTCCCTAGTGAGGTCTCTAAGTCACTCCCAGGCCTTGTGGAAGGTTTCACTCGTGCCTTGGGTAAACTCGCAGATAGGTTTCTAGACAAAGGTGGTTTTCCCTATGGAATAGTATTTTCTGAGGAATTCTTCCTCCATCTCGGTCCAACTAGTGAATTCTTTCCCTAATTTTAAAAACCAGTCCTTGGCTCGGTCTCTAAGGGTAGAGGGAAAGAGTTTCATCTTCATCGTGTCGGCGGGGACATTCTCAAGATGGTTAATCTCACATACTTGGGAAAGCTCATCTACGTGTCTATATGGATCCTCGGAAGGTTTACCATGGAAGATAGGAAGCATACTCATCACATATGAATCTATTCTAAAATTCACCTTTCTATTTAGGGGTGCGTGAATTCTCATGGCAGGTCTCTCGAGAACGGGCCTAGCGTAGTTACTAAGGTGTTTCCTTGCATTTCCCTTGTCATTGTAGGCCATTTCAACTGGTTCTATCGGATCAACGATGGTTTTGGTCTCAGTAGTGTCGGGGGATTGCGAGGATCGCTAAAAAAGATCTACATTTAAGGGATTATTCCGTAATCTCCAGGTCGTCTGTTGTCTCATGAACAGTGGATCGGATATTAAGATGGATATAAACTATTAAATACCTTATAAAATATTAAAAATTGACGTCAATTGTACCTTAATGTCGATATCCGTGAGAGTGAAGCGTTCTCAACGTGAATTCGAAGAAATGATCGCCCGTGATCCTTAGAAAAGGGGCGAAATCACTTAATCTTATCGAATTGAGAATCTTGAAGATGAATTTCTGCTTCATATCACTCGGTATGCGATATATTTGCGTCAATTTCAAGAAATGAAAAGAAAAATCAGCGTTGACCAAGTCAAAATTGACTTAATTGATAAAAAAATTTGCCTTAATTCCCTCGCAACGGCGCCATTTGATGAAACAAGACCGCGAGGTCGTCAATTGCAGATAATCTCATGTCAAAAATAATATCAAACTTACCAATTTGATGAAAATATTTCGAATTGACGGGTATAATGGTAAATATGGGTCAAATCCACAGGGAATTAGGGAAATTTCTTATGATCTCTTCGAATTTGATCAAATCGGACAATGAATCGATGATAGAAATTTGGGAAAAGGGTATATTCTAAAAGAGAACTTCAAGACGATTCCACGGAATCAAAAATCATCAAATTTGACTTTGATTTCGCGGAGAAATTAAAGATCGAAGTGAGATAAAATTTCTGAAAATCGAAAGAACAAAAATACCAAAATTGAAGATGAAATTAATCAAAATTACTAATCTAAATGGAAATTAAACACTAATAGATGATAGATTACGAAAAACCGCTTCCACTAACCCACAATTGCGATTGGATTAACCGAATTAATCACGGGAATCAAGGCTATTCATCAAAATAAAAAAATTGAGATTCGTGGAGTTCGAGCGTCGATTTCTTCTTCGTCTTTCAACCAAATCTTGATCTTAAGCCGTCCATGGACACGGAATTGAGTGTAGAAGCGATTGGGTGCAAGAGATTCAAGAGATTTGGTGTCTAAACAGTGCAATTTGATTGAATTGCTCTCGAATGCCTTACAAATCGGAAGAACATATCAATTTATAAGGTATTTGGGTGTAATCGTCTGATTAAACTGATCAACTTCTCTGATGAAATGATTGATCATGAACCGTTACCGTTAAGTCCCGTCCGTTGGATCCCGATCAGACGCTCGAGATGAAGCCACGTCGATGCGCGTTCTAAAATGCCTTGAAACGGTCGTCGTTGGATTGCGATCTGACGTATCAAATGCGTTTCTTTGCGATTTAATCTCGACCGTTATAACTCTCCTGATCAACAACTGAGATTAGACGCATCCGGTGTACCCAATTTAAGCCACGTGTCCATCAATTTAAGTAAAGATCAAGGGCCAGGATTCACTGCGCGATCGGACGTCCCTTACGCTGCCACGTCATCGCCCGCATCAACCATTCGATCGCGACGCGATCGGACGGCTGTGATCACATCACGTCACCTGCGAATTATAAAATATTCAAAAAATCAAGTTTTAACCAGAAATTTTGATTTTTAATTCCAGAAAATCCTTAGAAATTCATTACAAATTGAGAAAAATTCAGAAAATTTATGGAAAAATCCCTAAAAATTACAAAATTCATAACTTTCAAAATATAATTCCAAATTTATCGAAATTTCTTTCATTTGATCAGAAATTTAATTATTTATCATTCTAAAAAGTAAAAATTAATCAAAAACAAGATTTTTAATTTATTTTTCAAAAATACATTCACTTCTTTAAGATTTTAACTTGAGAGAATTAAATGAATGCTTATAAAAATGATTACTCTCATTATTTAACTTGAAGAACCACTTATAATCTCAACTAAAGATAGGTTATAAAAGTATTTATCTTTAATTCATCATAATTAACCCTAATTTAAAGTATTTTGAGATTATAATGACTTTTTCATAGAATAATAGATAAATACTCATAAATATGATAACATGCACATGAATGAAAGCTTTTATGTTTAAATATACATCAATAATCATGTATTATCATGTATAATTAGCATGTTATCACGGTATCCACACGGTCTCCTGATGATTGGATCTCCTCTTCATAGCTCTTCACCAAGAGAGAAGGAGAAGAATGGAGAGAATTCTCACAAGGGTTGCATGGGCACCTTCAGTTGTGGTCGTTCTCCTCTTATTTATAGACATTTGTAATGAGGTTTTTTCATAAAAACCCTCATAATTCTGTCTATATCCACCAACATCCATAAACCTTATGTGTGTGACCCTCTAGGTTCATATATCTCACTAGTTAATAACTCTATAGACCAAATAACACCTTATTGGTCAACCTTAATTAATTATCAACATCCATATATAAATTAATTAATCAAGGATTGATTTAACCCAATCGATAGGTTGAGTTACCACCCCATTGGGTGCCAAGCTACACCACGTACACTAGGAGACATGGAGTATGTAAGAACTCACTTATGGAACCTTCCCGTCATCGATTACCATGCATGTATAATTCTTCATCCACATTAGACTCATGAATGACTTAGGGTATGGTCAAATGTTAAACCTAATCGGTCACTCAAGTTAATACTGATGTGTGTATAAATCATCGAGAA
Source organism: Lemna minuta (assembly GCA_024174645.1). NCBI lineage: Eukaryota > Viridiplantae > Streptophyta > Magnoliopsida > Alismatales > Araceae > Lemna > Lemna minuta. The sequence continues at coordinate 18,374,536 of CM044105.1, forward strand.
CTCCTTTTTCGATATTTCTACTACCTTGGCCAAGGATTTCATCGCATCTCATTCCTTAAGTCAATCTCCTCAAATACTGAGGGTGGATGATCCCATCTTGATCACATAATCATCTTTGTGGACTTCATGCCGTATCCAATATATAACGTTTTAGATATCTCGTAGCTAGAGATTCATAAGTCATAATCAAAACATGATCATCCATCCACAAGATGTCTTTGGTGTCTCAAGTCAAAGAACCACATACACAACTGTGGCATGAATTAGCCTGATTGATAGTTAGGTATAATTACCCTTCAGGGATTCATATGGATCAATTCAATGAACTCTTTCTGCAAAGAGCACCCACTATCTATCCTTAGTGTCTCTACACCAATGGCTATAGGATCAGCCATACTCATCATATGAGTTTAATTAGATAGTGTTATTATTTTTAGATAATTCGATATCCCTCTCGAATATCTCACGAATAGGAATGTTTAGAACATATTTTTAAAGACTAGTGATCATTGTATTATGATCTCATCATAATTCACTTAATTATTACATATTCTTATGAACTTCATTAAAATCATCAAGAACTCTTTATTCGATATTTCTACTACCTTGGCCAAGGATTTCATCGTATCTCATTCCTTTGAGTCAATCTCCTCAAATACCGAGGGTGGATGATCCCATCTGGATCACACAATCATCTTCGTGGACTTCATGTTATATCCAATATATGATGTTTTAGATATCCCGTGACTAGGGATTCATAAGTCATAATCAAAACACGATCATCCATCCACAAGATGTTTTTGGTGTCTCAAGTCAAAGGACCACATACATAACCATGACATGAATCAACCTGATTGAAAGTTAGGTATAATACCATTAAGAGATTCATACGGATCAATTCAATGTAATCTTTCTCCAAAGAGCACCCACTATCTATCCTTAGTGTCTCCATACCCATGGTTATAGGATTAGTCATACTCATCATATGAGATGGATTAGATAGTGCTATTCTTTCCGAATAATTCAATGTCCTTCTCGAATATCCCACAAATAGGAATGTTTAGAACATATGTTTAAAGACTTGTGATCACTATATTATGATCTCATCATAATTCACTTAGTCACTACACATGCTCATGGACTTCATTGCAAACATCACACAAGAATGACAATGAATAAATTTCATTCAATGAACATAAATAAGATACATGAAAGTGTGACTGGCTTATAGGCCACATAATATCCATCACTACCACCACGTGTCCGCATCGCACCACGTTAGCTCTGTGTGTCCCTTGTTTATAAACCCCTTTTTTAAATTATTTTGAGCCTTTAAAAATTCTACAAAATTCCTGAAAAATATAAAAAATTGAGAAATTCATAACTTTCAATTTACAAGGCCTTTTTGACTCAAATTTTCTCCATGGGATCATGATAACATGCTAATTAGACATGATGATACATGATTATTAATGCATATTAAGGCATAAAAGATTTCATTCCAATGCATGTTATCATATTTATTAAGTATTTTTCTATCATTCTGTTAAAAAGTCATTGTAATTTCAAAATACCTTAATTTAGGGTTAATTATAATGAATTAAAGATAAATAAGTTCATAACCTATCTACACATGAGAGTATACTTAGTTTTTAAAGTTAAATAATAAGCGAAATCATTGTATAAACATTCATTTAATTTCCTAAAGTTTTAAATCTTAAAGAAATGAATATATTTTTGAAATAGAAATTAAATCTCTGATTATTTATTAAATTTGACTTTTTAGAATATAGATAATTAAATTTCTGATTAAATGAAATAAATTTGGATTAATTTGGAGTTACGTTTTGAAAGTTATGAATTTTCTAATTTTTAGGGATTTTTTTGGATTTTTTCTCAATGTTTTATGAATTTCTAAGATTTTCTAATTTAAATCGATTTTTCCGATTATTTTTAGCGCGCAGGTGACATGGCGCGATCTGGATTGTCTGATCGCATCGTGATCAACGATCAAGATGGGGAGGCAACGTGGGAGCCTCAAAAGCATCTGATCGAGCGAAGATTTACAGCCATTCATCTTCACTTAAGTGGGGGGTACATGGCGAGATCGGATTCATCGGATTGCATTTTAATCTTAGCCGTTGATCAAGAGGAGTTAAAACGGTCAAGATTAAACCGACGGAAAATGCATCAAGAGCGTCCGATCGCGATCCAACAGCGATCGTTTTGATGTGTTTTACAACGCATGCGACGTGGCTCCATCTCAGCAGTCGATCGGCGATCCAACGGCTGTGACTTAACGGTAATGATTTGCATCTGATACGTTTCATGAAAGTCGTTGATTGCAAATTAAATGGAGATCGTACGGTTACGCTCAAGTGGCCCTATAATTTAAGATGTTCTTCGAGATTGTAAAGCATTCGAGAGCATTTTGACCTAATCAAACTATTTAGACACCAAATCTCTTGAATCTCATGAGCCCAATGGCTTCTAGACTCATTTTCGCATCCACAGAGTGCTTAAGATTAAGATTTTGGCGATCAACAAGGAAGAAATCGGCGCTTGAACTCCACAAATCGCGATTTCTGAATTTTGATAAATAGCCTTGATTTAGGAGATTAATTGGATCAATTCAATCGCAATTGTGGGTTAGGGATTGTGTTCCATCCTAATATATCTTTGCTTAGCATTTAATTTTAATTTAGAATCATAATTTCAGTTGAATTTGTTCTTACTTTCGGTAATTTCACGATTTTATTTTTGTAAAAATCCTCTCCATTCTTTGCGAAATCAAAGTCAAATTCATTGATTTTTGATTTCGTGGATTCGTCTTCGAGTCTTCTTTCATAAAATATCAAATTTCCCAATTTGTATCACCAATTTATTGTCCGATTTGAACAAATTTGAAGAGATCATCAAGAATTTCCCTAATTCCCTATGGATTCGACCCATATTTACTATTATACCTCTCAATTCGTGAATTATTTTTGAAATTGGTAAGTTTGGACTTTATTTTGACCGTTGAGCGTGTGATTCCAACAACCTCTCGTTCTCGTCCCGTCAAATCACAAATTTCTTTTTTCTTTAGTCCCATGCCACGTGAAATATAATTTTAAACAAGAAAATATAATGAATTCAAAATAATATTAAGTCAACCCCTCAAAGTTGACTTTGGTTCATCCATCATTCTCTTCTTCTAATTTCTTCTTTTAGTCATCCACTAAAGTCAAAATAATGTCAAGGAAGATGGTTAATTTCAAGTTGTTTGACCTTGCAAAAGGCATCATAATCATAAATTAACCCTAAATAATGCAAAAATATGGACTTTAGTTAAATGGCATGCCAATGGAGAAAATTCATAAAACTATGATAACATGCATCATAATCATATAAAATAAGCATTAATAGCAGTTTAATATGCATGTTATCAGGAGGCACTTGTAAAAAAGAGTCTAGAGTTCTCATACCATGGGGAAATTCAAGGTAAAGTAACAAAGAAGATTGTCCAATGGGATAGAAGAAGGGGATCTACAATTTTTCCATAAGGAAATCCATGATAGAGTCTAAACTAACTTTAAAATTATGAACCATGGTATTTTGATGAGTTATTTTTAGGTTTTAATATCTATTAAGTGGACATAATATGTATTATTTTTTATAAGCTATTATTTAATCCCTTTAAGTAATTAATTCAATTTTTTTAATCAAGAGGATTCAAATGTTTATGCATAAGTGTGGGGCTAATGATGTGTAGATCTAGAGGCAGTGAATCATTTATTAGTCAATGATGGGCTAACTAATCAATGATTTTAAAGGCTTAAGCTCTCCTCTATCTCTTTAAATGGGGAGGCCATGGTCCACATGAGTAACCCATGCTCATATCCCTCCAAATGGAGTCTCATTTCTTTGAGAGCTAGAGTGGTTGGCTTGGGGATTTTTAAGTGACCTTTCTCCCCTAAAGAAACTTAGAAAATGATGAACAAGCTAATGGATCTAGGTATGATTTTATTTGGAATTATGTTCTTAATTATCCTAATGAATCTAGATGCAAGACAAGATATGTATGAGTTATTAATCAAGAACTACAAAGTCGCTGCATGAATGAACATGTCACCAATGAAACATTGGTTTTTTTTCATTTATGAAAGGAGATAATCTTTTATTTCTTTATTTATATTCAAGTCATTTCACGTTGTGTTAAAAGACTGATGAAATAGAGTAATTGAATCTCAACATGAGAACATATTTTCATTTCATTTTCATTTCAGTAACATTATGTTCAACACTTGTAATCTGAATTTTACAAATTTGGTGATTAATAAATTTCAATGGATAATGTGCTTCAAATTTATCCTTGAGTAAAATGGATATTCTACTCTAGTGTGTCAATCAAATGGGGGGCCATGGTATGGGGGTCATGATTGCTCCTCTGTCCTATCATCATTCATAATGGAACTCATCATATTAACTATCTATTACCATTTTGCTGATGACAATTCAACAACAAAACTTACATCAAAAGAATCGCTCTAACAGCTTTCACTGTTTTAGTGGACCTAGACAGATGATTTCGCATGAATGCAATGGTAGGGATACGACAGAGGGGCATAATTAATGGTTCAAGCAGGCAATAAAAATTTGTGTTTCGCTGAAATCATTTCTACTCGAGCCTTAACGCGACCTCCCTCTCTTCCTCTTCTCTAGAATACACGCGTAGATGGTTAGATGGAGAGATAGATAAATTGAAATTTAACCCACGGAAAACCCCGTCCCATACTAATGAGACTGACGTAGACCTTTCTCTCTGCCCTGTCTCTCTCCCTCTCTCCCTCTTAATCTATTTATCTTTCTTCTGGGCCGATCTCTAGCTACTTGCCGATCTCCAACTATTTACCATGATGCACTCTACTGCTTGAATTCTCGAGCTTTCTCTCTCTGTCTCTCTCTCATCGTTCTCCGTCATGATCGGGATACGGGACCTAGGGAAGCTTGCGGTAGCCTACCCAGAGATCCTCCTCTCCCTTGCTTGCTTTTTCATCTTCTTCTTCTTTCAAAGCCGGAAGCGCCGAGTTAGAGGTCTAACTAACTTGCCTCTCTTGGGCATGTTCCCCGGACTTCTCCTCAACATCCATCGCTTCTATGACTGGTCCATTGATTTCTATGACTGGAACGGCTGCATTTGGCTGTTCAAGGGTCCATGGTTCACCGGCATGGACATCCTCGCAACCGCCGATCCAGCCAATATCAACCATATGTTCAACTCCAATTTTGCCAACTATCCTAAAGGAGACGAGTACCGCCAGATCTTCGACTTTCTCGGAGATGGCATCTTGACCTCTGACTCCGACTCCTGGAAGAGTCAACGCAAGGCGGTGCACTCTCTGATTAGCGAGGTGAAGTTCCGGCGGCACGTTGTGAGGATGAGCGCACAGAAGATGGAGCAAGGGCTCCTCCCGATTTTATTGGTGCGCCGCAAGCACCGCACCGCAGTCGACTTGCAGGACTTGTTCCTCCGCTACATGTTCGATACCACGAGCAGTTTGGTGTTCGGGTTCGATCCGGGGTGCCTCTCGATGGATCTTCCTTCGGTGCCGTTTGTGAACTGCGAGGATGTGCTTTTCTCTTGGTACGCCATGTTGGAAACCAATCTTGAAGACAGGCAATGTTGGAATTACCGGAGGCGTTTCCGTTTTTATTTCTTTCTATTATTTCTCTGTTGCTAAAATATGACACTGACATTCAGTTATAAGTATGCACCTTGTGCGTCGTCTGTAATACATCTAGTGCTTATAGTATTGCAATATACTTTGTCTTCCTCTCTCTCTATCTTGTGAGTGTTATTATCCCGAAGAATCAGAGGTGTAGTTCTATATTCTTTCAATTAGTATCAGAGCATCGTTCTGATCCTACCGGTCGACGACAATGCCACGGCGAGGAGAAAATTCTCTGGAACTCGCCGTGATCCCAGCTCTGAAAGGACTGCATGAACCCACACAAATAGGTACGTTTCCTATTTTGAACAAGTCAAACTATCAAGTTTGGGCAATGCGGATGCGCTTGCACCTCGAAGGTCTTGAATTGTGGGATGTCATCGAATCCGAAACTGCTCCAGGAAAGAAGGATCGACAGGCAATGTCGATTATGTTTAGCACCATCTCGGAAGAACTTACCCGAGAGCTAGATGCTTACAAAATGCCAAGCAAACATGGGAAAACCTGAAGACCAAGAATGGTGGCGTATCCCGACTACGCAAGGCAATATTTCAATCACTAAAAAGAGATTACGAAACTCTCTTTATGGAAGATAACGAGATGATTCTGGATTATTTCGGTAAGCTTTCACGGATTGTGGTTGAAATGAGAGGACTAGGAGAGAAGATTGCAGACAGTGAGGTTGCAGCAAAACTCCTCCGATCTGTTGCGGGAAAATTTGACTCCATCACGAGTTCAATAGAGCAGTTCCAAGACGTTGACAATCTTACTCTTGATGAGGTACTCAGATCACTGAAGATCCATGAAGAGAAGCAGAAAGATAGGTCTGTGAAGAGAGAAGAGAAGGCTCTTCTTGCTCGGGCACTTGGAAAGCTGAAAAAGAAGGAAGATGATTCCTCCCGCGGCAGAGGAAGAGGGAGGGGAAGAGGTAGAGGAAGAGGGTTTGGTCGATCTTCACACTCTAAGGATGACTCTTCAGAGGAAGATTAGGAGAAGCCTCAAGACAAATCAAAGATAACTTGCTACAACTGCCAGAAGCTTGGACACTACTAAAATGAATGCAAATTCCCTAAGAAGAACAAACCAAAGAAGGATAAAGAGAAAGCAAATCTGATATAAGAAGAAAAGGTTGAAACAACTCTTCTCATGGCAATAGAAGAGACTGATAACGACATTCTCCTGCAAGGTATTGTCCAAAGTGAACTTGAAGAAGGTCTTTGGTATCTTGACACAAGCGCTACCAGCCACATGACTGGTAAGAAGAACTTATTTTATGATTTAGATGAAACTTATAAAGGTAATGTGAGATTTGGGGATGACTCTAGAATCAGAATAGAAGGAAGAGGGAAGATTCTACTGAATTCAAAAGGAGATACCCAAATCACACTCATGAATGTGCTCTACACACCCAAACTGAAGGCCAACATAATGAGTCTTGGCTGTTTGGATGAGCAAGGCTGCCAAATTTCACTTGGAAATGGTATTCTAACAATCAGAGATGAGAATGGAAGGCTATTGACCAGAATTAAGAGAAGCTCCGGCCGGCTATACCTACTGAAACTCTATACCTTGGAGAATTGTCTTCAAGTCAGTGAAGATGCAACTTGGAAATGGCATCAGAGGTATGGACATCTTAACTTTGATTATCTGATATCATTATCATCCAAAAATATGGTAAGAGGCTTACCATTGATGCATAAGGTTGATAAGTTATGTCATGACTGTGTTCACTCCAAGCAAATCAGATCATCCTTTCCTTCTCAGTCAAGCTATAGGGCAGAAAAGCCTTTAGAATTGATCCATGCTGACTTATGTGGACCAATTGAACCGGAGACCTTGGGAGGAAGTAAGTACTTTCTTCTCATTGTTGATGACTGCACAAGGATGATGTGGACTTCAATGCTAAGACAAAAGTCTGATGCACTTGAAGCTTTCCAAAGATTTCAAGTTGCTGCCGAATCAGAATGTTCCCTTAAGATCAAGACATTGAGGACTGATCATAGAGGTGAGTTTAATTCAAATGCTTTCTCTGATTTTTTCCTACAGAGTGGAATTAAAAGACAACTATCAGCCCCCTATTCACCTCAACAGAATGGGGTAGTTGAAAGGAGAAATAGAATCATACTTAATATGGTTTGAAGCATGCTTAAAGAAAAACGTTTACCTCGAGTTTTCTGGGGAGAAGCAGTAAACACATCTATCTACGTGCTGAATAGAAGCCCGACAAAGAGTTTAGATGATAAAACTCCTTATAAGCTTGGACTGGTATCAAACCTAAAGTTGATCATCTAAGAGTGTTCGGGTGTCTTGCACATGTAAAGACTGTCTCAGGTAATCTGAAGAAGCTTTAAGACATAAGCAAACCAATGGTAGTCATTGGTTATGAAAAAGGTAGCAAAGCATACAGAGTTTATGATCCATTCACAATGAAAATACATCTCACCAGAGATGTTATATTTGAAGAAAGTGTTGGATGGAATTGGGAGAATACTATGGAAATACAGAAGAATGCCTCTTACTGCTCACCTTTCTTCTTTGATCATGTAGAAAGCTCAACAAATTCTGAGGAATCTCAAAAAAAAAGTCACCTCGAAGCTAATGTAGCTGATGGTTCATCCACTTCTACTACTTCCACTGAAGCAAGCAGACCAAGTAAGTTCAAAGACCTTTCACAAATTTATGCTGAGACTCGACAAGAAGATAATTCCGCAAGTGAATCATGTCATCTTGCTGAAGACGAACCTATCTATGTCAAAGATGCATTAAAAAATCCAGAGTGGAAGAGTGCAATGGATGATGAAATGAAGTCTATCATGAAGAGTGAGACATGGAAACTTGTCTCACCACCCAAAGACTGCAGACCTATTGGACTGAAATGGGTTTTCAAAATCAAGAGGGATCAAAATAATCAAGTTCAGAAACACAAGGCTCGTCTGGTGGTAAAGGGTTATGCACAAAGAAAAGGGAAAGATTATGATGAAATCTTTGCCCCAGTAGCTAGAATAGAGACCATTCGAATTATTCTAGCAATCTCTGTCCAATTTGGATGGTTGGTCTACCATCTAGATGTGAAGACTGCTTTCTTGAATGGAGAGATCTCAGAAGACATCTATGTTCATCAACCTGAAGACTATGAGGACTCAAAGAGGAGGAATGATGTTTATAAACTTCACAAAGCTCTCTATGGTCTTAAACACGCACCTAGAGCATGGTATTTTAAGCTTGATAAAAGCTTAACTACACTTGGACTTAAGAAAAGTGAATATGAACCTGCAGTCTACTACAAAAATTCTGATGAAACAAGCATGATAGTTGGTGTATATGTTGATGATCTACTGTTGACTGGGTCAAATGAAGAAAACTTAAGGAAGTTCAAGTTGGAATTGATGAAATTATTTGAGATGACAGATCTCGGGATCCTCTCAACCTATCTTGGCATACATGTAATCCAAGGAGAAGGGGAAATTACTTTGAATCAAAGTGCATTTGCAAAACGTTTGCTTGAAGATCAACAAATGATGGATAGTAATCCATCGAACTCTCCTCTTGAACAGAAGATCAATCTCTGTACTACAGAAAACTCAAAGAAAATATCTACAACAGTATACAGAAGTATACTAGGTAAATTGCGTGATATCACCCACACTCGACCCGATTTGATGTTCAGCATTGGTTTTCTCAGTCGTTTCATGGAGAATCCTTCAGTAGAGCATCTCAAAACTGCTAAACGAGTCATGAGGTACGTTAAAGGTACATTGAACTATAGGCTCAAGTACAGGAGAAGCAAAGTCTTTGAATTAATCGGATACTCCGATAGTGATTATGCGGGGGATCATATGGACCGAAAAAGTACATCTGGATCTGTATTCTTCTTAGGCGATAACTTAATTACTTGGTCATCTCAGAAACAGAAAATTGTCGCTTTATCTTCCTGTGAAGCTGAGTATATCGCCTTGAATGCGACATGTTGTCAAGCAATTTGGTTGGCAGGATTGATCATTGAACTGACCAATAAGAGTATGAAGCCAGTGGAATTGTGCATTGACAATTCCTCTGCAATTGAATTGGCTAAGAATCCTGCATTTCATAGCAGAACAAAGCACATTGATGTGCGATATCACTACATTAGAATGGCAATAGAGAAGAAGTGGATAAAGCTCAAGCATGTCCTCTCGGAAGAACAACTTGCTGACATAATGACTAAAGCGCTTGGGCGGATCAAGTTCCTCTATCAACGATCTGAAATAAAGATTGAGGATGTCAGAAAAAACATCTTCAAGCTTGAAGGAGTGACTGTTGGAAACCAATCTTGAAGACCGGCAATGTTGGAATTACCGGAGGCGTTTCCGTTTTTATTTCTTTCTATTATTTCTCTGTTGCTAAAATATGACACTGACGTTCTGTTATAAGTATGCACCTTGTGCGTCGTCTGTAATACATCTAGTGCTTATAGTATTGGAATATACTTTGTCTTCCTCTCTCTCTATCTTGTGAGTGTTATTATCCCAAAGAATCAGAGGTGTAGTTCTCTATTCTTTCACACCATGCCCATGCGGTGGTGGAAGTTTCTGAGGTGGCTGCGCGTCGGAGAAGAGAAGAAGATGGCTTTGGCATTCAAAACCATCAACGATTTCATGGATACCCTTATCTCGCAGAAGATGGCGAACGGGGTAAGCGAAGAGGAAGACGGTGACGTGGCACCCGATCTGATTTCTTCGTATCTTAAAGGCACAGCCGTGGAATCAAAGTTTCTTAGAGATACTGCCTTGACCTTGCTGGTAGCAGGGAGAGACACGACCAGCACGACACTCACCTGATTCATCTACGCGATTTCCCAGCACCCGGAGGTGGAGAAGAAGATCCTCGACGAGCTGAAACCAACCTCAGAGGCTCACACGTGCAAAGAAAACCCTATCGTTTTCAAGGTAGAGGAGCTGAAATCTGCTATCTATCTAAACGCGGCCTTACACGAAGCTCTGAGACTTTTCCCTCTAGTTCCGTTAGAGCACAAGAGCCCGGCAATGGGGGAAGTCCTTCCTACTAGTCATAAAGTAGAGCCTGGATGAAGATACTTGTGAGTCTGCACGCTATGGCTAGGATAGAAGGGATCTGGGTTTCATTTTCAAGTCGGAGGATTAAGATTTTTAGTGAAGTATCCAAGCTCTGATGCTAGCTTTCATTCAAGATTCTGAAGATGGGTTGTCGCTGGTTTGAACGTCGGCTTCGATTTAATATTCTCAAGACACTCTTGATGCGAATTTTCATGGAATGATTCTTGCCAACCACTCTCTTTTGAGTCCCGAGAAGTCAATTTTTTCAGCCTCTGGAGTTTTAGATGCTGGGGAAGATTTCATTGATGTTTTTAAACAAGCTGACGAGTGAGGGGGTAACTCGATTGATTCTTGATGTTGAAGTTCTCGGCGGCCTGGTTCTGCCAGACGTCATTACATAGCAGAACACGAGAAATACACTAATAGTTTATTTCTTTGCCTCTTTATCTATGACGTATCATATCATTCACTGGTCACCACCAGAAATAGCCGAGCCATCCCCTTTGTTTTCCGCAATAACCAAAATGGTAATCAATTCAAAACTACATGTCATTAGACATCTCGTATGTTATATAGACGAGGCACAACGAGCAGTTGCCTGAATATTATTTCATCGGCAAGAATACTAAAAATAGTTTGCGGTAGATAGATAGCGTTCGAGATCTGGATGTACTTATGATTTGTACATGTAATATACAGAGATCAGTACTATTTATATAAATAAGGCTCCAGTTATGATATCTATACATCACATATTGAGATATGATCTATAAAAGTATAGTGATGCATCAGCATACATCATCATAATCGACGATATACTAAGCTACCTGTGTTCATATGAGCTATCAGTCTAAGAGATAGATATGTCTACTGCAATGTAAAAATATAGATCAAATTACATAAATTTATGTGTATAAATAGACATGTTGTGAGACTGTATTTTTTGTTAACATGTATCCTATCGTTTCAAGGTAGATGAGTTGCAGTCTGCTATGTACCTTCATGCGGCCTTACGTGAAGCTCAACCCTTCCCCCGGTCTCTCACTTTGGGCATGTTTCTTCTCTCCCTCGTGTAACCCTCCGTTATCATTATAATGTCTTCACTTTTTTCATTCTATTCTGCCGCCATTCCACATGGTATAAGAGCAAGTCTTCTAAGGCTTCGTGGGCCGTCTTCCTACCCAGATGGTAGATTGTCCCTATCTGCCTCCCTAAATTCTTTTGGCCACCATGTTGGTCCAATGACGGTATCAGCTGTAGCAACTTGTACTCTGGTGGCAATTTGAAGTTCAGATTTTCTACGTGCAATCGTTGTGTTTTCTTTGCTTTCTATTTTTGTGAGATCCTGACGGAGCATCGACGACGGCAGTTTCATTTCCCCTTCAGGGTGCAGTGGTGAACGATCATAGTGCCTAGGGTTTCCCAACAAAAATCCTAGAGCTCGAGTTTTCCCCAATACAGGTATTGTGCCACAGATAGGATTGGTGGTCCGATTAGGAACTGCCGAACAGCCTTATTTTTAAAAAAGAAAGATTGGATTAAAAAGTTGAAAACACTTTAAAAGTGGGGAGGTAGACACGGTGAGAAAAATGTGATAAAATATTTTTCTAAAAAGGTGATGAAATACTGATTTATTTTTTAAAAGTTGTCTGCTCATTAAAGAGAGGGGTACACCTATCATTCCTCCCTTGAATCTCTTCGCCATCATCTACGTCTTCGCGAATATGCAGTCATGCATATACAAATTTAGGCACAAATTCAATGAATGGATAAGCTTACCTATGGTTAAATCTCTAATCCAAAAATGACTTATTTATAAAAATGAGTGCACTATGGCTGCACCATAATGAGGTGATCTTCACGGGAAAGGCTGTGTTGACTGCTGACATGGTTCTCAACGTGGAGGGTGTTGTACCTTTGTGGTTAGCAAGGTGGGAGTGTGGGGCAGAGGATTCCAATATGGTCATTTTTGTATCTTTTAATGATTCATCTTATACTTTTGAGGGATTACTGACCTCGAGTAAACTCTATATTGCATTTCAAAACAACATTATTTGCATTAAATCGTGCTTCATCAAGCTCTAAAACCATATATATGTCAACATAAATATATGTCTTCAAGTTCACCATAAAGAAAAATTATTCAAATGGACCTGTTCTAAAAGAAGATATTTTGGAACAACAATGCTAAGGACCAGCATCACCATAGTGAGTTCCACAAGGGTGAGAATTTTAGTGTATTCAACATCCTCATGTTGCTGAAATCCCATCGCAAGGAATGTCTTCTCTCATCATTTTAAAGTACCAAATACGTCCTTTGATACACTACCGATCAAATGAACTCGTGCAGTCATTGAATACATACGATGTCATGTCAAAACAAAGTCTAAACTTACCAATTTAAAGATTAATTCACGAATTGAAGGGTATAATGGTAATTAAGGGTCGAATCAACGGAGAATTAGGGAAATTTTTTAGATATCTTTGAAATTCGGTCAAATCAGACGATGAATTGAGGTTAGAAATTAGGTAATTTAATATATTAAGAAAGATAACTCTAATACGAATCCACAAAATCAAAAATCAAGAGATTTGGATTAGAATTCGTATAGAAATCGAAGTTTGAAATTGAGAGAAATTTTGATTGCGAAATTTGATTAAAAACCGAAATTAAAACAAAATTAAACTTAATCTATGATTCAAAATGTAAATATAATGCTAAATGATGAAAGATTAAGATGAGAACGTGCAATCTAACCCAAAGTCGCGCTCGAAATGATCCAATTAATTGTCGGATTCATAGCTTTTCATTCTGCGATTTTGAAAACGAAGATGGCATTCAAGATGTGATTTCTCCATATTCCTTTGATCAAATTCTGATTTTCAAACACTCCTCAGACGTGAAAACGAGTCAAGAAGCTTAAGAAATCAAAAGACTCTCAGATTGTGGTGTCTAGACAGTTCGATTTGCTCGAAAATCCAAGAATATATTTCCGCCGCGAAGAACATCTCAATTTATAAGTGATTTTGGGTGTTACCATCGGATGGGTCGGTTGATTGCGATCAACGAGTCGAGATCAAGCGTCGTTTGATGAATCGACGCGATTAAGTCGCGTCCTTCTGATCGTTGATGTAGCGTCCGGATGAGTCCACGTCGCACGTGAGAAGGAAAGCGTCACTTCATTTCGCCCGTTGGGATCTTCCTCTGAGGATCACGATAGGTCGAGAGGTGCATGGGGTGCAGTTAATCGTGACCGTTATAACTCGATTGATGGACCGCTGAGATTAAACGATGCTTAGTCGAATCGATGTCTTATATTATCTTGCCACGTACCCCTTGAATAAGTAACATCCGACGCACATGATTAATTCACGCGATTGGATGTCTCACGCGTCGCCACGTCACTGAAATTAAAGCTGAGATAGAAATAGTCCCACAAAAAGTAAAATATAGGATTTTATTGGGTATATAACATATACGGATTGAAGGGGTAAGCTTAAATCCGATTACGGATGCTCTAACCCATTTATAAATTTCACGCACACGTGTCACGCACACACACGCGTGACACGCACACAGGTCATGCACACATTTCCACGTGTCACACGGACGCACGTCTATGCGTCACCACATGGCTTCGCTCCGCCACGTCAACGCGCGGTAATTATAAAACCTTTTTTAATTCTTTTTAATTATTTAAAAACCAAAAATAGAGTTAAATAAATTCAGAAAAATTCTAGAAAATTCTTAAAAATTAGAAAATTCATAACTTTCAAAATACAACTCCAAATTAATTCAAATTTGTTTTGTTGGACCAGAAATTAAATTATCTATAATTATAAAAAGTGAAAATATTAAAATAACAAGAGAATGAATTTTAAAGAAATACACTCATGTATCTTATAAAATAAATTTAGAAAACTACATGATTGTAAATAATAATCTTTTCTCTTATCATTTAATCATGAAAACATAATAAGTGATCTCCTCTTGCATAGACAGCTCCCACTTCACTCAATTACTCAAGTGCTTAGCTTTAGCATGTCTCATGGATTACACTCATGTGTTGATAAAAAAAACCATGGGAGGGGAATACCTTGTTTTCATTTTTATCAATGCCTTTGTGCACCCTTGTTAGCACCTCCATGTGCCCTTTCTAGCAGCTCTGTGCACCCTTGTTAGCTTCTTTGTAAGCCAATGTTAGTGCCTTCAAGAGTCTCTACCACTATCTCTGGTTACTTCCTCATGCACAACCATCATCATCATCTCCTAGAATTTTCGTTGACATTGTCTTCAGCACCTTTAGAGAGAGGGGAGAAATGTCTTATGTCTCTTGATGTAGGATATTTATGGGATGTATCTAAATCCTACAATGAGGGGAGGATCTATGAAGTGATATCACTGAAGGAACTAAGTAGAAAATCAGATGAGATATGGTAGAAGGATAATGAGGAAAATAAGAGAAATAGAAAGGATGGTGATGAAATAGGGAATAGAGAATATAAATAGATATTAAGGGAGTTAGGACAGGGATTACTAAATAGAGAATTAAAGAGTGGAGATTATATAATAATTATTCAGATAGTGATGATAGTGGAGATAATGTGGAAGATAGACGATGAAGAGGTAGACAAGAGAGAGAACACGAAGAGAAGATGGGTGAGATGGTTTTCGGTTGAGGAAGAAAAGACGGGTAGCAGATAGGAGAGAAGGTGGCGACGGGACTTATATATATATAGACGTTAACACAGAAGAGAGAATGGTAGATTAGGAAATATATTTAATATAGAAATACAGAGAGAGACGGGGAAGAATAGATATAAAATAAGAAGAGAAGGCTGGAGAAGAAGGCGTTGAGACGCGAAGGAAAACTTATGAAGGTTCAACGGTCAACGCTTGGACTTATAGCTTATAAAATTGAACTACTATTCACCATCAAATGAGAGAGGATATCACCTGGATTTGGATGGGAAGTGACGCCGTAGGATTTCCGAAATAATCCAAGATTTTCCTCGATTTGCACCCAGCTTGATAAGGAGGAAAGACGACAGAACGGTGGGAAGGATAGATAGGGAGGTAGAACGCGGAGATGAAGAAGAGGATACGGGAGGAGCGATGGAGACACCATGAAGACGATGAAACACAAGGTAAAAACGAACCAATAGTAACCCAATTTTCATAAACAACAACTGTCTCTTTCGTTGCTTACAATTGAGGTTTAATAGAAATTAGAAGAAGAGAAGTTACGGTGATGCGTGTGCGTCTCGACGGTGATTTCTCGTATTGGCTGACCGGTCAACCCGGCTTGTCGTCGTGGAGCCTGGTAGTTAGAAGATTTTCGAAAATCTGTCTTCCGCGCGTACGATGGGAGCTTCACGTGGTGGAGAGGCATGGAGTCTTTTTTTATCACTCGCTGCTTGCCGCTTCGTATTGAGGAATCCGAAGTTTCTTGACTCGCGGGAGCGATTTGAACTATTTCCAATCGTCCGTTTGTTGTAATCCCAGGCGGGACTTTCTCTCCTCCAAAAGACATCGGTCTGCGATCATCGATAGTGGCCTTGGGCGAACTCTGTAGGTATCGCTCGTTCATGGAGCGGGCTTGTTTCGGATCGAATTAATAGATACTGACAGACTTTACACCCCTCGATGCCCACTTGGCGCCAGCACCTCTCAACCCTGCCAATTCCATTGTAACGGACGCCCTTGTCCGGGGCATACAAAGACCGTTTCTCTTTTTTGGTGGAATATCACCACGCGAGTAGGATAATCCTTTGGACAACTAACCCTGAAAGTCTGACTCATCTTAACAACTTTATGGTTGAAAACGTGTTCTTTGTTTGTTCTTTTATTTCCGCTCAGATCATGTCCGCCGCTGCCAGTGTAAAAGAACCACTCTCCATGATCTTCGTTGTCATGATGCCCTCTGAGTGTGCAACCGACTTGTCGAATCTTTGATAGTCATGAGGACTGTTATTAGACTGAATCGTCATCCTCTCTGCTAATAGTAAGAGCTGACTTATGGGAGATAGACCTTTAATCGTGAAGATGTGTTCAACAGGACTATGGGAAGGATGATTCTCTTTATTGTCCTCCTTGATGACAGCTCTCTTCAGTATAGTTATCCACGTAGAGATATTGAGTGACTCATGAGCTTGAAAATAATAGGATGACTGTCCTTTAACTGATGTGTCAACCTCTTCATTAACCGTAGGTCTTGCTTCAGATGGGAGGTAATGGGGAGAATGACCTTCTTGGCTATCTTTCTTTAATGGAAGATTTCTTGATCTTGGAATTCTTCAATTATGAGGCTTCCTTGATGTTTACTCTTCATACATGCATGGGTTATTCATTCAAAAAGGTTTTCCTTGATGATGTTCTTCATAAGTTGTCTTCATGTTGATTACCATAATACCAAATAACTTCATAATTGCATGGGTTTACTCATGCAAAGGCCTCATCTTGAGTTAGATTTTGAATACAATCCTTTCATAATTTAAAGTAGATTGATCTCTCCTATAATTCTATCTAAAGGTGGTTATCAAAGGGGGGGACATTTAATAACAAAAGGCTTCCTATTGATGTTTTGAGATCATTATTCATAACTTTACAAGGTACCTATGATATAGTGGATATGGTTTGGAAAATAGGAACCTATAGCAAAGGTAAAAGGATGGTTGACTTGGTCCATTCAAAGAACTCTAGGTTTCTAAAGATAAGGATTAAATGTTTGACCAAGTCAATCTTTAGATCAGTATAAAATAGGGGAAGTAGAGAAGATAATTCCCTTAAGATCTACACTCTCTTTCATGTATTTAGAGAGGTCTTCTTCATCCATTTAATAAATGGATAATTTCTCAAGTTGGTGGATAAGGAGGAGGAGAAGGGGAGGAGGATGGTTCACTTAGAACCCTTGTGTTCATGTATGGAAATAATTCTCCATCATCTCTCCTCCAACACATTTTTCGTCTTTAGTGCTGCTATCATACAACTTATAATTGAGATTACATGATTATTTGTATATTTAAGGCATAAATGATTCCATTCTTATGCATACTATCATACTTTGAGTACATATCCATTATTCTATATATTTCACATCAAAAATCTCAAAATGCACTATTTTAAAGGTTAATCATGTATAAATCAATGCTGAATTTTAATAGATTACCTCCATTTATATTTTAGATTTTATTTGAATTATAAATACAAAATAATGAGAGAAAAATATTTTTTAAATACTCAAAACACGATCATCCATTCCCAAGATGTCTTTGGTGTCTTAAGTCAAAGGACCACATACATAAGCAGGACATGAATCAACCTAATTGAAAGTTAGGTATAATTACCATTCATGGATTCATATGGATCAATTCAATGAACTATTTCTCCAAAGAGCACTGACTATCTATCCATAGTGTCTCCACACCGATGGCTACAAGTCATCATATGACTTCTAAGGTATTAATAGTAGTAAAAAGTTGAAAAATAGGAGTTTTTAGAAGTAAAAAGTTTAAATTTTTTGTTTTTGAAAAATTATTGAGTTTTTCTATATCCTCACCCCCTAACTTAAACCTTTCATTGCCCTCAATGAAAACTTTATGTATATAAAAAGATTGCAATAATATCATGCATTACATGAAAAAGGATTAAAAATTGTAATGAGAAGTAAAAAGGTTTAGAAAAACTCATTTATGCGTGTTGACGCATGTCCCCAGAATTTGTCTTTATTGTTGCTTGCTGCATAGTGGGTTTCTTCGACTATGTATTTACATTGATAAAAAATACATATGAAAACAAAATAAAACAATAAGATAATCTTTAGGTGCCTCCCTAGAGCGCTAAGTTTAACGTCTTCAGCTAGACGAAACTTAGTGAAGCTACGATAATTGATGAGATGAGGGTGTTAATGTTGTCACTTCCTCATGTACCTCATGTACC
This sequence comes from Lemna minuta, assembly GCA_024174645.1. NCBI lineage: Eukaryota > Viridiplantae > Streptophyta > Magnoliopsida > Alismatales > Araceae > Lemna > Lemna minuta. Next base: position 18,393,237 of record CM044105.1, read on the forward strand.
TCAGGAAGATGCAGATTTACCTTATCTACTGGTGTGGTTGGCTTGGCTGTGAGGTAAGGCTTAAGAAGATGCCCATTTACCTTGAATTGTTTGCCAGATTTGGGGTCGAAATAAGTACCAGATCCATTGTCAAACAATTCCACAACCACATAAGGACAGTCCCATCGTGAGCGCAGCTTACCTAGAAAAAGCTTAAGGCGAGAGTTATATAACCAAACCTTTTCATTGACGTGGAAGGTTCTTTTTCTAATGTTCTGGTCATGAAAGGCCTTGGTCTTTTCTTTGCAGATTTCCGCATTTTCATACACATCGCGCCTTAACTCATGTAGTTCTTGCAGCTGGAGAAGTCTATGTTTACCTGCTTCATCTAGAGATAAGTTGAGCTTCTTGATTGCCCAATAGGCTCTATGCTCAAGCTCAACCGAAAGATGGCACGCCTTTCCAAATATAAGTCAGAACGGAGATATCTCGATGGGTGTCTTGTAAGCCGTCCGATATGCCCATAAAGCATCAAGAAGCTTGCGTGCCCAATCTTTACCGTATGGTCGAATGATCTTCTTTAAAATATTCTTAACTTCTCGGTTGCTCACTTCAACCTGCCCATTAGCTTGGGGTGGTACAATGTGGTGACGCGATGATGTACTCCATATTTCTTCAATAATGCATGAAAGTGTGCATTGTTGAAGTGCGAGCCTCCGTCACTGATGATGGCCCTTAGACAACCATATCGGGAGAAGATGTTCCTCGTGACAAACTTGAGTACTTCCCGACGAGTGTTTGTCCTAGTGGGTATAGCTTCGACCCACTTTGGCACATAATCAACTGCTACCAAAATATACTCTTTCCCATCAGAAGGTGCTCATTAGGAAATGAATCACTAATGCCTCTCGTACCTGAAACGTGGAGACGAGATAAGTGATCCGCCACCGAGTTTTCGCTGCCCTTCTTATCTTTAATCTCCAAGTCAGACTCATGAAGAAGCAGCACCCATCATATCAATCGTGGCTTTGCCTCCTTCTTGGAAAAACAAGTACTTTCAATGTCGCATGATCTCGTATAGATTACGATCTTGCTTCCCAAGATGTAAGGCCTAAATTTCTCTAATGCGTAGACCACTGCCAACAGCTCCTTCTCCGTAGTCGTGTAATTCATTTGAGCTTCAGCAAGGGTTTTACTCACGTACCAAATGGCGGTTGGCTTCTTCTCTATCCGCTACCCCAATACCGCTCCAACTGCATAGTCTGAAGCGTCGCACATGATCTCGAAAGGTAAGTCCCAATTAAGACTTTGAAGAATTGGTGTTTCGATCAATGCGAGCTTCAACATCTTGAATGCGCGCTCCCCTTCTTTGTCGATGAAAAAGTCCTTATCCTTGCAAAGAAGAGTGGTTAACGGTTTAGAAACTTTAGCAAAGTCTCGTATAAACCTACGGTAGAAGCCAACGTGCCCTAGAAAACTTTGTAAATCTCGTAATGTAGCGAGAAGAGGAAGGTTTTGAATGACCTCAATCTTGGCCTTATTCGCCTCCAAACCTTTGCCCAAAACGAGATGCCTGAGCACTACTCTCTCTCGCACCATAAAATGGGATTTCTCCCAACTCAATACCAGTCGTTTCTTGACACAGACCTTAAGGATCTTTGTTAGGTGAGCTAGACAGCTATCGAAGTCATCGTCAAAGACAGAGAAATCGTCCATGAGACCTCGAGACTATCGACAAGGAAATTAGAAAATATTGTCGTCATGCATCTCTGAAATGTCGCAGGGGCGTTACATTACTCGAATGGCATTCGCATAAAAGCGAATGTGCCAAAGGGACCTGTAAACATCGTATTTTCTTGATCATCCGGATGAATTTCAATCTAGTAATAGCCTTAGTATCCATCCAAGAAACAAAAATAACTCTGACTTGCTAGTCGATCAAGGATTTGATTGATGAATGGCAATGAGAAGTGATCCTTCTTCGTCGCGTCATTCAACTTCCGATAGTTGATACAAACTCACCACTTCATCGGAAGGCGAGTTTCGATCTCCTCGCCCTTGTCATTCACGGTCACCGTAACTCCTGCTTTCTTGGGAACAATATGTACTAGACTAACCCACTGGCTATCTGATATGGGGTAGATAATCTCCGCGTTAAGCAACTTTAGGATTTCCTCCTTCACGGCTTCCCATACCTTAGGGTTTAGTCGTTGCTGGGCTTCCCTCACAGGTCTTGACTCGTCTTCCAAAAATATGTGATGAGTACATAATGAGGGGTCTAATCCCCTCAAATCTGCTAAAGTCCAGCTGATCGCTTGCTCATTCCATCGTAATATTTCAAGTACTCGTTTCTCCTACTCCTCATTGAGCTAGGAAGAAATGATCACCGGTTTTTCTTGCTGAGAGTCAAGAAAAGCATACTTGAGTGTAGATGGAAGAGGCTTGAGCTCCTTTGTCGGCTCGTCCAAAGATAGCTCCTTGAAATCAGCTTCCTTGTTGATCAACATGACTTCTTCGATACAAGTCTCAATGTCTTGGTCATCAAAAAGTCGATGGCACCCAAATCTTTGAAAGCTTGTGAAGGGTACTTCATTAACTTGTTGATATTGACCTTCACCGTGTGCTCTCCCACTTTAAGAATTACTTCTCCTTTTCCCCAATCTATAACGGCTTTTGCAGTAGCTAAGAAAGGTCTTCCTAGGATAATTGGGGCTTGACTAAGCTCCTTAGTGATCTTCATATCTACTACTAGGAAGCCTACCGAAAAATAACATCCTTCAATCCTCACAATCACATCTTCTACGATGCCATGAGGCTTCCTTACCGATCCATCCGCTAAGCATAACTCTATAAGGAAAGGCTGCAACTCCCCTACATGATGACTGTGAAATACTGCTTTAGGGAGGATATTGATACTAGCTCGGGTATCTAACAAGGATCTAGTAAAAGTCATTCCTCCAATTTCACTCATAATCATGGGCGCTCTTGGATCTCTCTTTTTAATCGGAAGAGAATTCATCATAATTGAACTAATATTCTCACTCAATTGGATCCTCTTGGGGCTTCTATGGGGTGTGCATATGCCTTTAAGAAATTTAGCATAAGAAGGTATATGCTTAATAGCATCTACTAAAGGGATGGTAATGGTTACCTTTTGAAAGGCTTCTAATAAGTGATTGTCAGTGTCACTAACCTTAGCTTTAGGTTTGCTTAATGCTTAATGCTTGAGGGTAAGGCACGGGTGGTTCTTCCTCATCCTCCGAACTACTATCTTGCTCTACTACGTCTGTCGGTGTTTCTTCAACTATCGAGCTCTTGTGTAAAGGATGATCCTTATAAGGATCAGGTAAATCTTTGCCGCTCCTAAGGCTCGATATTGCTCATGCAGTCTCCACCACCTCCTCGTCAACATGCACATGACTCAGATTATGCATTTGACTTGATGAGGCCCCTTGATTCCTCGAGTTGATAGTGGCCTGCGATGGTGATTGGTCAGAAAATGAAACTTGCTTACACTTCTTGTTATCAGTTGAGGTAGGGATGTTTGTCTTGACGAAATCCTGTATCTCATCCACGCGTGAGTTCATCGTGTTCATTTGCTCCATCAACTTAGAGATCGCACCCAGAATTGGATCTGCAGATGATGCGATCGGTCGTGGAGCTTGATTGTAGGATTGTTGTGGCTGGATATACGTCAACTGTCTTGTATTCACATAGGGTTGCGGTTGCGAGTTTTGTTGCTGGCCTGTGTTGTAAGATGGAGGATACGCTTGATCCATGTTCCTCCTAAATCCTTGCTCCTGCATAGGATTGTTATAAACAGGGTTATTAAAATAGTTTGGGTATGTACCTTGATAATTCGGTCTTCCCTATTGACTTGGCCCTCCTGGTGGGCCTTGTCTATACATGCCCTGCCCTTGAATTGCCATGATCGGACAATCCATCTCGACATGGTCGAGGCGTGAGCAATGCGTGCATGGCGACGCATCTTGTAGAGCTACGGGTGCAAGTCCTTCAGATCCGTTGCGGATGTGGAACCGATCTAATAGAAGATTCTAAACCTCTGCCATCTTGTCGATCTTCTCAAGGAGCATGCCCGTCGCTACCGACTTTAAGTCAATTAATCCTCCCTTCGGCGTTGCACCTCTTCCGAATGGTTTTGGTGCATTGTGGTGGCTATTTTCCGCCACAGTCTTGATCAATTCCATTACTTTGTCTTCAAACTTACTCATGAAGGTGCCGCCGCTAGCCGCATCTAAAAGATATCTATCTTGCGGGCCTAACCCATCATAAAATATTTGCGTTAGTGACTTTACAAGACCGAGTGGTCGTCAATTTCACACAGTCAAGAGTAAAAAATAATTCCAAACTTACCAAATTTGATGAAAATATCTTGAATTGAGGGGTATAATGGTAAATAAGGGTTGAATCCATAGGGAATTAGGGAAATTTCTAATGTTTTCTTTCGAATTAGATCAAATCGGATGATGAATCGATGATAGAAATTAGGGAAAATGATATATTATGAAAGAGAACTTCACGGCGATTCCACAAAATCAAAAATCATCGAATTTGACTTTGATTTCGCGGAGAAATTGAAGATCAAAGTGGGAGATGATTTCCAAAAAATAAAATCACGATTTTAACATAAATTGACTTGAAATTCATCTAATTTCGTAATCTAAACTGAAATTAAACACTAATAGATGAAAGATTAGTGAAAACCGACTTCACTAACCCACAATTGCAATTGGATTAACCCAATTAATCACCGGGATTAAGGCTTTTCATAAAAAATCCCGAAATCGTGATCGTCAAGTTCAAGCTTCGATTTCTTCGTTGTATTTCGCCCAAATCTCGATCTTAAGCACTCCGTGGACGAGGAATTGAGTCTAGAAGAGGTTAGGATTGAGAGATTCAAGAGATTTAGTGTCTAAACAGATCAATTTGGTTGATTTGCTCTCGAATGCTTTACAAATCGGAAGAACATCTCAATTTATGGTGTATTTGGGAGTAACCATTCATTCGTTTTAATCAACAGTTCTGATGAAACGGTTCATCGCAAACCGTTACGATTAAGTCACGATCGCCCGATCTCCGATGGACGCGTGAGATATCGCCACATGTCGCGCGTTATAAAATGCATCGAAACTGCCGCCGTTGGATCGCGATCCGACACTCCTGATGCGTTTCTCTGCGTTTTAATCTCGACCATTATAATTATTGCGATCAGCGGTCGAGATTAGACGCGATCGGTGAGCTCCGATTTCAGCCACGTGGTCCATCAATCTTAAGTGAAGATCAACGGTCCACAATGCACACGCGATCGGACGTCCACGATGCTACCACGTTGCCTCCGTATCACGATCATTTATTGCGATCGATCGGACGCGTCTGATTGCGCCACGTCCCCTGCGCGCTTTAAATATTCTAAAAAATCGATATTAAAATAGAAATATCAATTTTTAATTCCGAAAAATCCTTAGAAATTCATTAAAAATTCAGAAAAATTCCATAAAATCCCTAAAAATTAGAAAATTCATAACTTTCAAAATATAACTCCAAATTAATTGAAATTTCTTTCATTTGATCCAAAATTTAATTATCTATCATTCTAAAAATTCAAAATTAATAAATAATGAGATATTGAATTTATATTTCAAAATTACATTTATTTTATAAAGATTTTATCTGTAGAAAATTAAATACATGTTTAAAAAAAATGATATCTCTCATTATTTTATTTTTAAAAATACTTATAATCTCAAGTAAAGATGGGTTATAAAATTAATTATCTTTAATTTATCATAATTAACCCTAAATTAAGGTATTTTGATATTATAATGACTTTTTCATGAAATAATAGATAAATACTCATAAATATGATAACATGCATAGGAATGAAATCATTTATGCCTTAATATGCATCAATAGTCATGTATTATCATGTCTAATAAGCATGTTATCAGTAAGCTCATGGTTAGACACTCCACGGTGAGGACACTCCCTAGTGAGGTCTCTAAGTCTCTCCCAAGCTTCATGAAATGTTTCACTCAGTCCTTGGGTAAACTCACGAATAGCCTTCCTAACAGAGGTGGTCTTTCCTACGGAATAGTATTTCCTAAGAAATTCCTCCTTCATCTTGGTCCAAGTAGTGAATTCCTTCCCTAACTTTATAAACCAATCTTTAGCTTTATCTCTAAGGGTAGCGGGAAAGAGTTTCATCTTCATCACATCTGTCGACACATTATGAATCTGATTGATCTCACACACTTGACTAAGCTCATCGACATGTCTATAAGGATCCTAATAAGTCACAAATTTTAGTGATAAAACATGCTTTTGTAATGAATTTTCGATGCAATCCTTTATGTTTAGTTGCATGTTTTATCTACAATCTAGCATGACATGGTGACTTTTATGAATTTCACACCTTGCGTTAAAGCTATGCATACTTATGTATTTTTAAAAGAATTTGAAGGCTTAGGTGGAGACATGAACCCACGGAGCTAGGGGAGATAGTCCAAGCAATGTTGGAGCAGCCCATCAAGATGTCAAGAGAGGAATAGAGAGGCCCATTAAAACCCAAAAGGGGCAAGAGAAGAGGATCCAAATTGCTGAAGCCGGGAGATCCAATGGCCCATTTTTCTTCTCTCTTTCCTGATGTAAAGGCTTAGGGTTTCTGGAGAAGAAGCCGTCATTTTTGGATTCAGACCAAACCGTGTTGGAAGCCTATGTGCAGCTGGATCTATGGCCCTCTTACCCGAGTAAGAGCCAGGAGGAACAAGGGCGTCCAGATTTGCTGGAGAGGAAGAGGAAGAGGAGACCCTTAGGCCTCGACGGGTGTGACAAAAGGCATTTCCCTCTCAGTCTCTTCCTCGTCCCCTTTTTCCTTCCTTTTCTGCAGGTTATCCTCGTGGCAGGTAACCCTCGTGCAGAGCTCCCTATGCCACCGGCATCCCCCAAGCCTCATCCTGTAATCTAAATTGCAGGAGACTTCGAGTTGGAGTTGCCGCGTCACACCAGCTGCCCGCCATCAGCAACATCTTTTCTTTGGTTCAAAAAGACGAAAAATATTTTCTTCTCTTCACGATGCTACTCAACATTAATTTTTTTGTTTTGTTTTCTTTACTTTTGAGTTAAATAGTATTCCGTTCCGTCGTCTTCATTAACGTATATTATCGTAACCACGTTGAGATCGCAGGGGATCTCGCGATCCTCTCCAAAGGCTATTTCTGAAATCGGCTCTTGATTAGAAAACACACAAAACAAAGAATCTGTTTCGTCCGAAAGCACTCCTCTCCTCGCACTTTTGAGATTCTTCTTTGATCGCCTGCATTCGTGCATCTGCCCAAAACAAGTTTCGGAAGTCGACTTTGAGTCACGAAATTTCATGAAATGGTCTCAGGCTTCCGTCGTTTCTGCAGCCGAGCTTTGCTCAAGAAATGTCCGCTGAAGTCGGTTTGAAGAGAATTGTGCTTTTCACGAAAGACTTTGCCTTTCTCACCTGTTGAATCGCCCCTCGTGATCGTCATTTTCCACCCTTCATTGCACGACTGTCACTACCGACGCCTATCTTTAGGTACGTCTCTTCCTTACGGTAAATCTCCGAAATCGGTTTTGAGTCAAAACCGATTTCACGTAAGTCGTTTTCAATTGCTCGCCTTTGAGTTTCATCCCCGCTCACCTGGTCCTATTTTGTTTCTGATCATCTCTCTTTCTTCTCCTTCTTATTTTATTCTTATTCTAATCTATATTAATTATCCTCTCTTGTCACCTCAGTCTGTATCGACCGCTTCTGCACTCTCTTCCTATCGTCTTTTCCCTTTATTTTATTCCAAACTTCTCAGTAACTCTCTTCCTAACGTCTGCGTTGATCGCGTTTTCTGCCGCTCTGCACGCATTCTCCGTATCTCTCCTTTTTCTCATGTTTTACCCACTTCTTATTTAAAGAGTGAGAATACTCTCTTACTACGTGATAAGTCTGAAATATTGAATGCAATGTGTCGTAGTTTTTTTTAATTTCAGACTTAATCAAGAAAATTTATAGAAAAGAATTTCCCTTAACAATTGCGAATATCAAAAATACGTGGCTTGTAAGGGGTCGAATCCAAGGGAGGTTACACCGGTATCTTCTTTTCTTTTTAATATTCAAACAATATTTACGTCTTCTTTTTCATACAGATGCAGAGCAACAACTCAATTATATGAAAAGCATTGCAATTCTCCTCCTTTAATCTTCAATGAACCGCAAGCAAATTATATGGAAAGGAAAGTTAATTGCAAGACTGCTATCTTCAATGAGTTGCAGTTATATGAAATAAATTGCAACAATATATCTATACAAAAAAAATCAAGTTGCAGAAATGTGAGGTTTAATGATGTAGGATATTTTAGAGGATGTATCTAAATCCTACAATATGGGGAGGATCTATGAGTTGATATCAATGAGAACGATGTAGGGTAGATATTTAAAATATAGAGGATTATATGTGTGAAGAGTGATAGGTGAATAAGAGGATGATAATGGTGATAAATTTTATATTAATAGAGAAGAGATTGCAGATAGGAGTAGAAGTGGCGACGGGACCTATATATATATATATATATATATATATAGATGTTAACACCGAAGAGAGAATGGTAGATTAGAAAATATATTTAATATAGAAATAGAAAGAGAGATGGGGAAGAATAGATATAAAATAAGAAGAGAAGACTGGAGAAGAAGGCGCTGAGACGCGAAGGAAAAACTCATGAAGGTTCAATGGTCAACGCTTGGACTTATAGATTATAAGATATAACTATTATTCACCATTAAATGAGAGAGGATATCACCTGGATATGGACGGGAAGTGACGCCGTCGGATTTCTGAAATCGTCCAAGATTTTCCTCGGTTTGCAGCGGACTTGAGGAGGATGAAAGTGGACAGAACGGGAGGGAGAATAGAAGGGAGGTAGAACGCGGAAGATGAAGAGGATGCGGGAAGAGTGATGGAGGCACAGGAGATACGATGAACACGAAAGGGTAAAAGGAACCCACGAAACCAAACTTTTCATAAAATTCAACATCATTCTCGTTTCGTCTTTCGTCCTTTTAAGGAAGAAGAAAAGGAAGTGAAATGAAAGGACGCCTGGGGACAGTTGCTCGCACATGGTCACGTACGCAAATCGCGATAATTCTGTTCTTCGCACGTGATTTCTTTGACGGCGGTTGAAGACGTCGTGGAGGATATTTAGGTGAGGAAGTTACGTCCGCGGAAGTTGACTGGTTGTTCCGAAAATTTTCGGATTATTGCCGCTATTTTCTAACTTAGTTCAGATCGTGTTGGTGACGTCGTTGACCCGGGAATGACCTCTATCAAATGAGCACCTTTGGTCGAAGTCCGGATGGAGCCGCTTGAAGACTCGTGTAGATGGGATTCGTCGGGTTTTGGCTCTGACGATTTCCTCTTCGTCGACGTCATCATCTTCGAAGTTGTCTTCGAATATTCTTTGTGTTGTCTGCCTTTGTGATATTCCGACGGTTTTTGAACTTGATTTCAGTCATAGATGAGCTATCATGGGGGAGTTCCAGACGTCGCGTATTCTTTAGTTTTCACGTACTGATGGAAGCGGTCTTCTCGTGAGTGATAGATATCAAATGAGAGGTCTTCTTTCGTGGGGAGCGTTGATGGTTGGATACCAAGAATGCGCGTTGACTTTTACCGGCCTTTCGCTCCTATTCTGTTGTTGTTGTTTTCCGCAAACTTCTTCTACGTTCATCGCTGCAAACTCGATGATTCCTGTCAATAGCCCGTAATATCGACGTGTCTGCTTCTAGCGATTCTTCATCGATTAGGACTGACGGTAACCTCTTCTCAGTAGCAATGATCACATCGTTGGTTGCTTCAATCCCTAGAGATATCTGATTTGATCTAACAGCCATTAGAGTATATTCTATCTCCACCAGCTTTCCTGAAGAATCTTCAAAATCCTTAGAGCCCGTGAGCTCTTTTGATTGAGCCTGTTGTCTTCTGTACTTACTACTGTAGTTAGACGATCTGGAAATGTTATAAGTTTGGATCATGATGAGAATGGTCCTTGAACAGCTCTCCTTGCTGTAATCTTCTCTAGTGGCATCTTTCTTCAGGCTTTTATCAACATTTAATGACTCTTCTTGTTGATCTTTCTTCATACTTGCATAGGTTAGTCATGCAAAAGACTTTGTCTTGCTTTAGAGCAAGAAGATAGCTTTCTTCCACAAGTATCACCTATAGATCTCTTCTAAATTCTAACTAAGGGAGGTTTTCAAAGAAAGAAGAGATTGGAAATCAAATATGTTCCTATTGATGTTTCTTGAGATCAATAATTATAACTATACAAGGTTACCTATGATATAGTGGATATGGTGTGGAAAATTAGGAACCTATATCAAAGATAAAAGGGTGGTTGACTTGGTCCACTCAAGGAATTCTAGGTTTCTAAAGATAAGGAATAAAGGTTTGACCAAATCAATCTTTAGATCAGTATAAAATAGAAAGAGGAGGGAAGATAGTTCCCTTAAGATCTACACTCTCTTTATTGATTTAGAGAGGTCTTCTTCATCCATTTAATGAATGGATAATTTTTTCAAGTTGGAGGAAAAGAAGGGGGAGGAGGAGGGGAGGATGGTTCACTTAGAACCCTTGTGTTCATGTTTCAAAATAATTCTCCATCATTTAATATGCTAAATCCCCTTTCATTGTTTTAACATTTTTATTTTCAAAGATTTTTTTTTATCAAATTTCTGTTATTATTTGTATTACTAAAACTTTACAAAAAGAATTGTATTTTCAACTCACTCTTTTGCAGAAATATTATCTGTTTTGATAAAATTCTTTATTTTTTTTTCTTTTTCTTTTTTAATTGGATTTACTTGATTTAAAAATCAATTTCATCCAGAAATCTGATCGTCATAGAGAAGAATGTCCTTATTTATCTATAAGTATGTATTTCCTTACTGAAAATAAGGACTGCAGAATTTTAAACCAGAAAGAAAAGAAGAGAAATGAAATGAGGAAATGAGAAAGAAAAAGAAAAGCTTAAGGTGAAGAAAAAGAAAAGAAAGAATAGAGATTAAGAGAAATAGAAATACTAAAGAATAAGGTGGAAGGAGTTCAACAGAGAGATGTGTATTGATTTTCTCACAAAGAAGACTTGCTGAGGAATTGTTGAACAGAAGAGAATAGGAGTTTACTGTCCAAACAAACTAGGCATCAACAGAAAATTAACAATACATCCTCAAAAGATAACAATGCAAAAAAGAAAGAATTCTGAGAGACAAAGATTCACTTTCACATTCAAGCTTAAACAACTCACGGTCAAAACTAATTTCAGATCTAAACAGAAATATATTTCTGACTAAAAAAAACTAGCGAATAATCCAAGTAACACAAAAATTATGAAAGAGGAATTAACCTATTCAGAAGAGAAGGGATGAAGAATTACAGAAATGAACAGAATTAAACAGCAACATGTAATAACTCCACCTAATTATTCACTTCAAAAAAAACAAAAGAAAGAGAAGAAAAAAAACAAAGAACGACCTAAACAACTGAATTCAAAATGCAATCTGAAGTATTTTTCCTAAAGATTTCAAATCAGAATAAGAAAGAAGAACAGAAAACAAAAAAAGAACAAAGAAAACAAAACAAAAAAAAGAATTCGAACCAAATTTTCAGACCGAAACCTAATTTGCAGACTTCAATCGGAGGAATCAACGTGTCTTGAATGCTCCTGATTAAAGTTGCTTCGGATTGGAACCTTCTTCCCGCTGTGTCCTCCAGGCCGAGCTCCCTCGGGCGAGAATTCAAGAACGTTGTCTCCGTCTCCACCTCCTCCCTCTTAAAGAAAATCGCCAAACTCTCTGAAATCGCGAGCTTCCCCCCTCTTTTAGAATCAACTAGGTCTTTGGTGCGGCTCGCTCTACACACGCGTCGGTGCGGGATGCTGCGGTTGGTCAGCGCCTGATCTGCTTCCATCTTATTGGTGGAGGACGCCATGCGCGCGTTGATGCTTATACCCTGCAGGTGAGCTGTTTGTTAGCTGCGTACACATCGTCGTGTACACAGCTCACCGCTTCTTCATGTGATTGGCTCCCACCTGTCATGTACGGTGCCTGTCCACAATTCCTCAAAAAAAACATAAGTACAAACCAGCCCATTTAGGGCTTTATTGATATAATAGAAAATTAAAGAAAGTTCTGAAAGTAATTATTTCAGAAAAAGAAAATAATGTTTTATTTAAGGTAAATTTGGATTATTTTGTCCAACAGTTATTAGTAAATTGCTAATAGAGTATTTATTTATGAGAATCCTAATTATTACTTCAAATTTCTCATAATAGCACTAATTATTTGCAATTAACTACCCATTTTAAAATGCAATGAAAAAGTGATTATTTCAGGCATGACATCATGATAACATGCAAAATCCTTGTTGATTTCAAACTTTTAATGATCAAAATGCAGATAAAAGGATGGTTTAGAGCATATTTTTGCCTGTTATCACTACCCACTCCGTAATCTCTATTGTCTCTTTCTTCTTATCTTTTCTCCACTTAAGTCTTCTGTGGTTTTCTCTCTTTCTGTCCTCTCCTCCGTAACTCTCTCTCTAATCCTTATTGTCTTAAATTACTACCTTCATTTCTAATATATTTGCTAAGCCACGTTGAAATGCAGTCTCAATTTTATTCTAGAATATTTTAAATACTAAGTAAACTGCTGTAGTATACATTTCCTTGGTGCATGTAGTAATCTTAACCTCCAATCAAGAGGAGATCGAGCACTTCCTGAAATCCTAAAAAATACTGCTTTAAAGTAGAAATTCGCTAGCTAATCACCCGCTCCCTGTGGATCGACCCTTGCTTGCCCTAGGCTCGTGAGGTTTACAAATGTGTTGCGTAAGCTTAAAGTCTCACA
>CM044105.1:18406655-18485671 GCA_024174645.1 Lemna minuta
CCCCGCCACCAAGACACAGCTACCACGGCGCCGGAGGAGCCCTTTTGCGCAGCGAGGGTCTATCCGCTTATCTTTATTTCTTTATTTTCTTTATTATGAACTTTTTGACTTGCACGTGTTTAAGCAGGTCCTCGCTTATTTCCCTCTTCCTTTTTAGGCTTTTCGGGTGGGTTCGTCCCTTTTCGGGATCCCATTCGTGAAGCCCTTTCTTTTGTAAACCTTTATTTTTCTATGAGTATTTTTGGGTTTTGGGTTGTGGGCCTCCAAGTGGGCCCTTTCCCTCTCGGCTCATTATGGGCTCCATAAGAGGGGAAGGGACCTACAAAACCCTAGCCGTCATTTGAGAAAAAGAAGGGAGTCTCCTCCATCTCAGTGGCTGCTCACGGAAGGCCGGGGAAGGAGTCCAGCCGCCGTCGCCGCCGCCGCCGCCGCCGCCGCCGCACGCCTCCAGTCACGCCGCGCGCCGCGACGACCCGCCGCCACTCCTTGCCCCGGCCACGCTGATACCACTGCTGTTGTTCCAGCCGCCGCCGCCGACCTAGCGCCGCCGCCGCCGCTTTTGAGCCGCCGCTGCCGCCCTTGCTCCGCCGCCGCTGCTGTCCAGCACCGCCACCACCCCACTGTACCCTCTCCACCTTCTCCGGTCATCTTCCTCCCCAAGCTCACCTCCCTTCCCCTCCACGAACCGCCATCTGCAGCTTCTCCAACCGTCTCCATCCTCCTTCGGATTCCCCTTCCATGAATTCCCTCTCCCTGCAACCTCGCCACTCCCCGTTCCCGTTCCCGTGTCTTCTCCACGCAAACCCCTCCCTCCACCACACTCGCCGCACGACCGTCCTCCCCATTTCCACCCTGCCGATTCCATCACGATTCCCCTCCCGTTCACAAATTGTCATCACCGAACACCTCCCATCTCCATTCCCGAACTCCCCCAACTCTATCTTCCGTTGAATTCCCGTGAAGCCGACCCCGCGGCTTCACCCCTCCCGATCTTTCGCTCCAGAATCTTCCCGTTCCCGATTTCCTCCCGTACCACGACTTCCCCCAAATTCTCGTCCCCATTCCGTGCGGAATTCCCGTGCTACTCTCCCTTCCGCCAAGCTCCACGAGCCCTCTCTCTCTTCCGACAATCATCCCTGCCAGTGCCCGTCTCCCTCCCGTTTCCTCTCTGCATCCTACAATCCCTCCTGCAAACCGCCCCCACCGTTCCATCTTCCTGATTTCCCGGATTCTCTCTCCCACGCCCCACTCGAACCCGCGAGTTCCAAAGTTCACGAGATTATCAACAACACGAACACGAATCAGTGAAAATTTTCGGATTCCCGAGATTCTTAATTCGCAAATTCATACCCCAATCCTAAAATTCATTCCACTGGATCGGTTGTTCCCGCGATCCCTCCCCTTGCCAACCGCACTCCCGCCTATCCCCTCCACCGACGCACTACCGAATTCTAGCCTCAACTCGCCTTCTCCCATCCGCTGACCCTGCCGAATACATCCTGATTCGCTGAATCCTCTTCCCAGTTGTCCATCTTTCCCCATTCCCGTGAGGTCACCCTCCTCAGCCTCACCGTGCTTGTGGGTCGCCCCACAATTCGCCAGCCTCACCGTGCTTGTGGGTCGCCCCACAATTTGCCAGCCTCCTCTCCTCCGCCTTCCGTTGGTCCAGCTGCCCGCCGACCGCACCTGCGACTTCATTTCGCGATAGAAATCCTGATCGCATTCTACACTTCCGACTACCAAATTCAGGTTGTTCATCCTTCGTATTCCTCGCTGAACCCACCCTGCGGAAGCTCCTGCCGAATCCCCATCAAACGCCCCACTTCTCTACCAAATTCACCGCACCTAACTACCCTGCCGAAATTCCTCTCACCTTCGACCGCCCGGTCGTCCTCTTCGCCCGCACTCTGGCAGGATTCCCTGCAGAATTAATCCCGTCGCACCTCCCTCCCCAACTCGGGATTTCCATCGGCGCTCACCCCTTCCCCGACCTCCCCTCGTCCTCTCTCCCCTTGACCGTCCGCGCGCGATCGTCACCTCCGCTCACCCGGTTCACCCGCACCAGCCGGCCGTCAATTCCAGTGCAGAGGTCAACACCTCGCTTGTGGTCAAAACCCCTGGTGGCCGCGTCCGATCCCTGCGCACCAGCCACGCTCGCCCGCGCGCTTCCCCCAGACCATGTCCATGCCCTGAATCGGGCCACGTCGCTTTACTGCCCCGGGTGCGCGCTGCGCCCTGCTTGGACTGGGTCTATGCGTGAATTCTGCACGCCCGCACGCCCTGCTCACGCCTCTTGCCCGAACGCTCCCGCGACTTCTCTGCCAACTTACGCGCCACTTCCTGCAAAATCCACCGGCGTACGCCGTCGATACTCTCACGCCGAGGATTCCGCCCCTCTTCCGTCTACCGTCCGTGCCGCGTACGAGCGACTCTCCACTACGCCACGACCCACCGGGCACCCCGCCCCGTAGGTTAGCTTCATCCCCTCATTCTTAAGTTGATTACCTTTCGAAGCGTTTCTTTTGCTCGTCTCTACCGCCGTCGGACGACGTAGGTAGGGGAGTACGACTATAGGTTCGAGGCTTCCAACGCGTACGTCAAGTCTGACACCGAGCGTGAGCTGCAGCTTCGGTTATTCCACGACGAGCGACTTCCACGCCTCCGGACGTGGATCGAGAGGACCTCACCCTATCCATCGTCACGAGTTTCCCCGGGTCACCTGGAGTCGACTTCGCTGATCGGCACGCCTGCCTGCACTTAGGTTTAGGTTAGGGAACGCATTTAGGGTGTAGGATTTGCTTATCCGTAGGTTAGGGTTGACTGGCTATCCTTAGTCATCCTCAGAGTCATTGATCAGGCGCGAGGGTTTTCACAACCGCATCCTGCATCATATAGTGTCACATATTAGGGAAGTAGACACGATATCCCTTATGTGTACACAAATAGTAAACAAATACCCCTTTAATGCACGAGGAGATAGTTTAGATAGAGATGATGTATAGTCTTATACAAAGGCAGTGCATCCAAACACACGAGGTGGCAAGGGAAAAAGAAAAGCATTAGGAAAAAGACAAGCACAAGGAATTGTACCTCCCGAAAGACAGGAAGGAAGCTGATTATGGAGATAAGTGGATATTATGACCACATTAGACCCAAGATAGTGCATAATATGTATCTCATATAGTAATGTGCGAGTGATGTGACGAAACGATTTCGTGTAGTCGTTAAATTCACACAAAAATCGTGTCAAAAACTAATACCAAAACTTACCAATTTTATGAAATTATCATGAATTAAGAAGTATAGTGGTGAATAAGGGTCAAGTCCATGGAGAAATAAGGAAATTTTGAGATATCCTTTTGAATTCAATCAAATTAGACAATGAAATGTGGTGAAAAATTAGGGAAATTGATATTTTTGGAAAGAAGACTCAAGGATGAATTCACATAATAAAAAAACATGGAATTTGGATCAAGATTCGCAGAGAAATCATTGAGTGAATGAGATAGAAATTTCTGAAGTTTAAAATTACGAAAAACCAAAATTGAATTTGAATTTGAAATTGACTAAAATTACGATTCAAAATTGAAATATAAGGCTTACGAGGGAAGATTAGGATGAAACTTGATCTCTAACCCAAGATTGCGCTTGAATTGATCTAATTACTTGCTAGATCAAAGGCTTTTCATTCCCGAATTCGAAAAACGATCGTTGATGTTGAAGAGCCGATTTCTTCCGATTCTTTCAATAAAATCTCACTTTCAAGCAGTCTGTGGACGCAAAAATTGATCTAGAAGTGATCGGAAATAAGAGACTCAAGGGACTTGATATCTAAATAGTTTGACTACTCATATTACCCAAGAAGGATTTACGATGTCGAAGAACATCTCAATTCATAAGACAAATTAGGCGTAACTGTCAGATGAAACGCTTGATCTTTGATCAACGGCTTTAATGAATGATAACATGCTAATTATACATGATAATAAATGATTATTGATGCATATTTAAACATAAAAGCTTTCATTCCTATGCATGTTATCATATTTATGAGTATTTATCTATCATTCTATGAAAAAGTCATTATAATCTCAAAATACTTCAAATTAGGGTTAATTATGATGAATTAAAGATAAATAATTTTATAACTTATCTTTACTTGAGATTATAAAGGGTTTTAAAGTTAAATAATGAGAGTAATAATTTTTATAAACATTTACTTAATTTTCTAACGTTAAAATCTTAAAGAAGTAAATGTATTTTTGAAAAATAAATTAAAACTCTGGTTATTTATCAATTTTCATTTTTAGAATGATAGATAATTAAATTTCTAATCAAATGAAAGTAATTTTGATTAATTTGGAGTTATGTTTTGAAAGTTATGAATTTTCTAATTTTTAGGGATTTTTTCAGAATTTTTTTGAATTTTTCTGAATTTTTAATGAATTTCTAAGGATTTTACGGAATTAAAAATTGATTTTTCAGAATATTTAAAGCGCGCAGGTGATGTGGCGCAATCATAACCGTCTGATCGATCGCGATCAACGAGCGCGATGAGGAGGCGATGTGGCGACATGTGGGACGTCTGATCGCGCGTGTGATATCAGCCGTTGATCTTCACTTAAATCAGATGGACACACATGGCTTAAATTGGGGTTCACTGGATCGATTTAATCTTGACTGTTGATCGCAAGTGTTATAACAGTTGAGATTAAATCGCGAAGAAACGCATCTGATGCGTCCGATCGCGATCCAACGGCGGCGGTTTCAAGGCATTTTGTAACGCGCGTCGACATGGTGATAACATGCAATTTTAGCATGATAAAACATGATTATTAATGCAAAATAAGGCATAAAACATTCTATTTATGTGCATGTTATCATACTTTGAGTGCATTTCTACCATTCTATGCAATTTTATTTTATAATATCAAAATGCGTTAATTTAGGGTTAATTATGATGAATTAAAGATTAAAAATTTTATAACCTATCTTTACTTGAGATTATAAGTGGTTTTTAAAGCAAAATAATGAGAGAAATCATTTTTATGAACATTCATTTAATTTTCTAAAGTTAAAATCTTAAAGAAATAAATGTATTTTTGAAATAAGAATTAAATCTCTTGTTATTTAAATAATTTGAATTTTTAGAATTATAGATAATTAAATTTTAGATCAAATGAAAGAAATTTAGATTAATTTGGAGTTGTATTTTGAAAGTTATGATTTTTACAATTTTTAGGGATTTTTCTGGATTTTTTTGAATTAATTTTGATTTTTAAATAATAAAAATGAATTAAAAAAGGGGCAAAAAGCGGATTAATTCCGCGCGGGACCTGCGTGGATGCGACGTGGCACGCAAGGCCACGTGGCAGCGCCACGCGGGCCCACGCGGCGCCTACGCAGCGTATACATATATTTATATTTTATATAGTTTATATAATGGGTAATTCAGCCTTCCGTATATCGGAAGGGTATTCAACCCACTAATCCGTCGGGTCTTATAAACCCGACTTGCTTCTTTAATTTTTTCCGTGTGGGACTAAGTCCCACAAAGTTATTTTTATTTCAGGCAACGTGGTTGACGGAGGAGCGTTGGATCGGTGGCGCCTTGGAAATCCGCGCGTTGATCGCGTGGACTCGCGGACCACCGGTCTTTGATCAAGCACGTGTCATTTAAGATGGAGTTATAACGGCCCTGATTTAATGCGCCGAAATGCATCGCGATCGTCGGATCGCGATCCAACGGGCACCGTTTGATGCGTTTTATAACGCATATCGCGAAGATCAAATCTGGAGCGTCCATCTGCGATTTGACGGCCGTGTTATATTCGTAACGATTCGATTTGATGCGTTTAATCCGGACCGTTGATGAGGATTAAACGCATCAATCGGACGGTTACGCCCAATTTGGCCTATAAAACGAAGTGTTCTTCGATTTTTGTAAGCATTCTTGAAGGAATTCGCTTAATCGACCTATCTAAACCCTTCCTTTCTTGAATCTCTCACTTGTAATATCTTCTAGACTCGATTTCGCGTCCACGGAGTGATTAAAAGTGAGATTTCGTCGATCGATCAAGGAGAATTTGTCTCTTGAACACTGATGTTCACGTTTGAATTCGCGGAAGGAATAGCTATCGATCCGGTGATCAATTGGATCGATTCGATCGTTATCTCAAGTTAGAAAACAAGTTTTTTCTCTTATCCATCGTCATGTATCATCAATTTTTAGTTTAGGATCTTAATTTAGCTCAATTTTGTTTTTAATTTCAGTTGATGTTCTTCGCAATTCCGAAAATTTCATCCCACTTCACTCTTTGATTTCTCTACGATTACTTATCCAAATGGAGTGATTTTTGATTCCGTGGATAGATCTTTGAGTTATCTTTCTAAATCTACCATTTTCTCTAATTTCTCACCTTAATTCATCATCCAATTTGATCAATTTCCAAAAGATATCTAAAAAATACCTTAATTCCCTATGGATTCGACCCTTATTTACCATTATACCCCTGAATTTGTTATTAATTCCTTAAATTGGTAAATTAGGCTTTATTTTTGACACGAGACCGTGTGAAATTGACGACCTCGCGGTCTCGTCTCGTCACATGGCTTTATCTCGAGCGTCCATCCGTGATCGAACGGCCGCGAGTTAACGGTAACGGTTCGGGATAGACCGTTTCATTAGAGTCGTTAATCAATTTGATCGGACGATTATGCCCAAAAGCCCTATAAATTGAGATGTTCTTTCGATTTGTAAAGCATTCGAGAGCAATTCAATCTTATTGAACTGTATAGACACCAAATCTCTTGAATCTCTTGATCTCAATCGCTTCTAGACTCAATTTCGCGTCCACGGAGTGCTTAAGATCAAGATTTGGGCGAAAGACGAGGAAGAAATCGACACTTGAACTCCACATCGTGATTTTTGGATTTTGATGAAAAGCCTTGATTCCGGCGATTAATTGGGTTAATCCAATCGCAATTGTGGGCAAGTGGAAGCAGCTTTGCCTAATCTTTCATCTATTAGTGTTTAATTTTTGTTTAGATTAGGAATTTAGATTAATTTCAAGTTGATTTTCGGGTGAATTCGTGATTTACGATTTTCAGAAATTTCATCTCACTTCTATCTTCAATTTCTCTGCAAAATCAAAGTCAAATTCGATGATTTTTGATTCCGTGGAATTGTCTTGAAGTTCTCTTTCATAATCTACCATTTTTCCAAATTTCTATCATCGATTCGTCATCTGATTTGATCAAATTCGAAGAGATCATAAGAAATTTCCCTAATTCCCTATGGACTCGACCCTTATTTACCATTATACTCCTCAATTCGAGATATTTTCATCAAATTGGTAAGTTTGGAATTATTTTTGACACGAAACCGTGTGCAATTGACGACCTTGCGGTCTCGTTCCATCAATGAACCGCAAGAGTGCGAATCATTATGGGTAAGTTGTGGCCGTTGGATCACAGATGGATCATCAGGATTTCGCTACGTCGTGTGCCATCCGTTGGATCTTGATCTAATGCTTCAAATGCTTGAAACGCCATTTGTTGGATTTTGATGTGATGCTTCTGATGCATTTTTGTCGGTTTTAATCTCAGCCGTTATAAGTCCTGAGATCAACAGATTAGGTTAAATCATTTTAAAAATGATTCAATTACAAGTAAGAATGCGCCATGCACCCTCGCCTTGAATGACGATGAACGGTCGCGATTTAATTGTCCGATCGAACGCTCCACATGCTGCCACGTCACTTGCTCAAATTAAAAGCAAAACAAAGTCCCACATGGCAAAAATAAAATAGAAATCACTTGTATGTAAGGTGTGCGTAATTAAGGAGTTAGTGAAAGTCCTTAACAGGGTACTTTCTCCTTAATTACACACGCGAGCACACACATGCGTACTCGCACACGTGCGCACATGTACATGTGTGCAACACGTGGCGGTCTTATATGTTACCACATGGCGCACTTTTTTCCACTCATGCCATGTCAACTGCCACGTCAGCACGCAAAATTTTTTTTTAATGAATTTAAATCAAATAAATCAATGTTAAATTTAGAAAAAAGTCAGAAAAAATCATGAAAAAATCCCTAAAAATGAGAAAATTCAAATATTTTAAAATAGAACTCAAAATTAATCCAAATTTGTTTCATTAGATCAGAAATTAAATTATGTATGGTTCTAAAAAGTCAAATTTAATAAATAGCAAGAGAATAAATTTTGATTTAAAAAATACCCTCATTTCTTTTAGATTTTAAAACTTAGAAAAATATATCAGTGTATATAAAATGATTTCTCTTATTATTTGACCTTAAAAACTAATTATAATGTCAAGTAAAGATGGGTTATAAGAAATATTCTTTTTAATTTATCATAATCAACCCTAAATTAATGTATTTTGAGATTATAATGACTTTTTCATAGAATGATAGATAAACACTCAAAGATATGATAACATGCATTACAATTGAAGGTTTTATGCCTTAATTCACATTAATAATTATATATTTTCTTGTTTAATTTGCATGTTGTCATGATGCCAAGTAGTATGCGATGTTTCTCATCATACCACCATTTTGAGAAGAATTGTTAGGGCAAGTGGTTTGGTGAATGATTCTTTGTTTAACATAAACTTTTTGGAAGGCCATTTGACGAGTTCTATGGGCTTTGGCATTTTGAATGACTTTTGGTATGGTGAAATGTTTGGTAATGATTTCTCTCATGTAAATTAGCGAACAATTGTGTGTGATATTTGATGAGATATGCCCATTTGACTTGAGTATCATCATCAAGAAACACTGTGTAATAACATGCAATTTAAGTGCATATCTATCATTTCAATTTTAATGATGTGATAACATGCAATTTTAACATGTAATTCTATGATTATTAGTACAAGTCAAGGCATAAAGCATTCCATTTTTATGCATGTTATCATACTTTGAGTGCATATCTATCATTTCATGTAATTTTAAGTTATATAATCAAAAATGTACAATTTTAGGGATAATTATGTATTTTTAAAGAATATATTTTAGACTAGATTATTTCCATCTATATTTTAGATTATAACTAGGTTTTAATGTTAAATAATAAGAGAAAAAAATAATTTTTATATACTCATTTATTTTTTAAGTTTTAATTTCTATGGGAAATGAGTGTATTTTTGAAAATAATTTTATTCTCTTTTTATTTAAATTAAAATTTTTAGAATGATAGATAATTTAATTTATAATTTAAAAAAATTGGATTAATTTGGAGTTATATTTTGAATGATATGAATTTTCTAATTTTTAGGGATTTTTTTTATTTTTTATGAATTTCTTTGGATTTTCTTTTGAATTAAAAAGAACAAAAAATCAGATTTATATTGCGTGCTGATGTGGCACAAATGGAAAAGGCATTGCCATGTGGCGTATGAACATGCCATGTGGCGCACACATATGTGTGCGCGCGTGTGTGTATGCATGTCTGCGTGTGCACGCATGTGTAATTAGATAGATAAATTACTCTTGTCAGAGTTTTCTCTATCTCTCTAATTACATATCATATATAAACCTGTTGGATTTCAATACTTATTGTCATGTGTGACTATTTTTCTGTTTTTATGTGCAAGTGACGTGTCGGCATGTGGAGCGTTCGATCACATAATTTATTTCGAGCATCGATCATCACTTAAGTGAAGGGGCAACGTGGCGTGTAACGATTTGTCGACGAATCATTTTTAAAAAAACTGTAATCTTAGCCGTTCATCTAAAGAGTTATAACAATTGAGATTAAAACCACCCGATGGACACATCTAGAGCGTCAGATCAAGATTGGATGGCGAGCGTTTCTTGGCGTTTCTTCTTCACTCGCGACGTGACAAAATCTCAACGGTTCATCTTCGATCGAACGGACGTGATTTAAAGTTAAACGATTCGCATCAATTGTGTTTCATCAGAGCCGTTGATCGAAGACTAAATGTCGATTAGACGGTTATTCCCAATTCTCCCTATAAATTGACATGTTCTTCGACGATGTAAAAACATTCCTGAATATTTTTTAGTAATCGAACTGTTTAGACACCACTATCTTTGAATCTCTTGCTTCCCTTCACTTCTAGAGTCATTTTCGTGTTTGAGGAGTGTTTGAAAGTGAGATTTCGTTTGAGATAATAGGGAGAAATTGATTCTTGAACAACAACAATTGTCTTCGAATTTGTGAAATGAAAAGTCTTTGATCTGGCAAGAAATTGGATCAATTCGAGCACTATCTTGGGCTAGAAATCGTGTTTTCATCCTAATCTTTCAATTTTTGTCCTAATCTTCCTATAACATTAGATTTCAATATTAAATCGTAGATTAAGTCAATTTTAATTTTAATTTTGGTTTTCTCTCTCTTGGCTATTCAATTTTCTATCTAAATTTCACTCATTGATTTGTCCGCGAATCTTGATCCAAATTCTGTAATTTTTGATTCCTTGGATTTGCCTTCGAGTTATCTTTATAAAAATATTGAAATCCCTAATTCTCACCTCATTTTATCGTCCGATTCGATCGAATTTTAAAGAGTTATTCAAAAATACCTTAATTCTTCATAGATTCGACCTTCATTCACCTCTATACTATCTAATTTGTGATTATTTCTCTAAATTGGTGAGTTTGGTAATTGTTTTGACACATGTCCATGACTATTCAATGAACTTATGGATTCGCTTCGTTAAGAAGGAACTTGGGAGAGACTACAAGTGTCGTAATGAATCATGTTGAAGGCAGGAGAGGATGTAATGGAATCACAAGAGTGCTAAGTCGAACGATGATGTTTGCTCATTTGACACAACTCGTGCACAAACTCAAGTAAAGATATCCATGGTAAGGTTTGCCTAAGTTTAAAAAGACAAGGATGACCAAGTCTACGATGCCGCAAAATACAAGTAGCAAAAGAGCTAGAAAACAAGACAAGAAGCCCAAAGGAAGGGGTGTCCAACATGAGCTCATAGATCCCACGACTATTCTTATGCCCCAAACCAATCCTCTGACTAATACAAAAGTCCAAGACGACACAATAGAAAGGGTAAAAAATGGTAACACAATTAAGTGTATGGTAATAGTATTAATAGCAAGAAGGTTAATGGGAAAGCCAAGAACATATAAACCATTATTTAGAGTAAGGGAGTGAGTAGGTTTGGTCAATCCACACCATTTAACAAAGCATGAACAACCATCTGCAATGTATACTGATGGATAGACGGTGGTTGGAGTAAGGGAGGAGAGAATAGAAGGGGTTTCAAATCATATGAGCTGAACCCCCTGAGTCAATAACCCATGATGATCTAGAAGCAACAAAGACACGTGTACCTGAAGTAGAAACCAAGTTGGCAGTTGATGTGGATGCTTGAGTCTTATTCCACGCTTCATATTTTACTAGGATGAAGCTCATTTGTATAGTTAGTCCGGTTGGTGGCGTAAATATACTAAGAAAAGTTAGGCTCGGAGTTGTAGAGGAAAATAGAGCTTGAGCTCATTCAGG
Organism: Lemna minuta; assembly: GCA_024174645.1. Lineage (NCBI taxonomy): Eukaryota > Viridiplantae > Streptophyta > Magnoliopsida > Alismatales > Araceae > Lemna > Lemna minuta. The sequence goes on from CM044105.1 coordinate 18,418,177, forward strand.
CTTCCCAAACTCCTTCCAACACATCTCTGAAGCATAAGTGGTCTTACCACAATAAGTGTAAGGCAAAAAGGTTTGCTTGCCCTTAGAAGTGGGGCGTCTATCAGGGGAAGTAATAGCCTTGGAGCTATGCTGACGAAAAATTTTTGTGTGGTTGTTGAATATACACAAACTTGTGTCAAAACAAGTTCCAAACTCACCAATTTAAAGATTAAATAACTAATTAAAGAGTATAGTGGTGAATAAGGGTCAAATCCACAGAGAAATAAGGGAAATTTTGAGATGTCTTTGAAATTCCATCAAATCGAATGACAAATTGAGGTGAGAAATAACGGATTAGTATATTAAGTAAGATAACTCCAAGACGAATCCACAGAATCAAAAATCACTGAATTTGGATCAAAATTCACGGAGAAATTGAGGATTGCAATCGAGAAAGAAAATCGATCATGATTTGTGATAAAAACCAAAATTCAATATAAAATTAACCTAATCTACGATTCAAAAGTAAAATCTAATGCTAAAAGAAGATAGATTAGGAGGAAAACAAGTAATCTAACCCAAAATCATGCGTGAAATGATCCAATTAATCGCTAGATACAAGGCTTTTCATTTCGCGATTTCAAAAATGAATTTCAGCATTCAAGAAGTGATTTCTTCTAATTCTCTCTACCAAATATTGATTTCCAACACTCGTCGGACGCAAAAATGAGTCTAAAAGAAGTAGAAATCAAGTGATTCCAGGACTGAGTTGTCTAAGCAATTCAATTTTCTCAAAACATTACAGAACAAGTTGTCCGTCGTAGAACATTTCAATTTCTAGAGAAATTAGGCGCAAGCATTGGATGCGTCTCTTCATCCTTGATCAACAGCTCAAATTAAACACCGATTTGGGAATCGTCATCTTTAAGTCGGGTCTGTTCGATCGACGATGAAGCGCTTGGATTTTGCCACGTTGCTCGTGAAGAAGAAGCATCGCTTAATGTTCATTGTTCAATCTTCATCGAGCGATGGAGATGAGTCCACGTGTCCATCGGGGTGCATTTTATCTAGACCATTATAACTTCCTAGATGAGTGGGTGAGATTAATTTATCTTAAAATGTATCATCGCCTAATCAGATGTTGCCACGTACCCCCTCGAGTAAGTGAAATTTGATGATCGCGATTAAATTACGTGATCGTCTGCTAGAGATTGCACCAGGTCACCTGGGAATAAAACGAAACATAAATAGTCCCATATGACATAAATTTTGATGATTTGACGAGTATATAAGGTATGTGAGTAAAGTGGGTTAGCGAAAATCCATAATTGATTCTTAACCCACTAATTACTCACATATTCACACATGCACACACGCGCACACACATGCGAACGCACATATGCACACATATGCCAATAACAAGATTTGTTTTGTTGGATAAAAAATTAAATTATCTATCATTAGAAAAAGTCAAATTATTGAAATAACAAGAGAATAAATTTTAATTTAAAAAATACACTTATTCCTCTTAGCAAATTAAACTAGCAAAATACATGAGTGTAAATAAAAATATTTTTTGTTATCATTTAATCATGAAAAAATAATTATGATCTAAAATATAGATGAGAATAAAATTATATTATTGAATTATGCATAATTAGCCCTAAAATGTTATATTTTTTGATCATAACCTAAAATTATATCAAATGATAGACATGTACTCAAACTATGATAACATGCATACAAATGGAATATTTAATGCCTTAATTTGCATTAATAATCATGTAAACTCATGTATGAATTGCATGTTACCATGCTCCCCCATCTTATTCATGGGCAATGTATGCTAGAAGGTGACAAGATAAATCACACGGTTGTTGAAAACACGTGGATAAGTGTCAAAATAAGTTCCAAACTCACTAATATAAGAAATAATTATGAATTAAAGATTATAGTGGTGAATAAAGGTCGAATCCATGGAGAATTAAGATATTTTTGAGGTGTTCTTCAAAATTTGATCAAATCGGACGATGAATTGAGGTAAGAAAGTAGAGATTTTTACAAATTTATAAAAATGACTCAAAGACGAATCTAGGAAATCAAAAATCACTTTATTTGGATCAAGATTCATGGAGAATTGAAAGAGCAAAAATAAGGTAGAATTTTCGAACTTGAAGAGAGAGAAAACCAAAATTAAATCTAAAATTAACCTAATCTATGATTCAAAAATGAAATCTAATGTTATAGGAAGAGTAGAAGGAAAACACGAAGTCTAACTTGAGATAGCGCTTGAAATGATCCAATTTATCTCTGGATCAAAGGCTTTTCATTCCATGATTTTGAAGACGATCGTCGGCATTCAAGAAACAATTTCTCCCTATGAAATCTCACTTTCAAACACTCCTTGGACACAGAAATTCATGTAGAAGATATAGGGAGCAAGAGATTCAAGGATTGAGATGTCTAACCAGTTTGATTACTCAAAACACACCTGAATGGTTTACATTATCGAAGAACATGTGTATTTATAGGCAAATTTGGGCGTGGCCGTTAGATATGGCTCTTCATCTTCAATTAATAGCTCCGATGAAATGCTTGGATTCAAATCATTGCCATTAAGTTGTGTTTGTTTGATCAAAGATGGAGCGCTAAGATTTTACCATGTCGTGCATGAAGAAGAAGCGTCATGCGATCGCGTTTGTTTGATCAGAAATTGACATTTGAGATGTCGCCACGCATCCATCGAACTCCATCAGGCGTATTTAATCTCATCCGTTATAACTCTTCACATGAACGACTGAGATTAAAACATTTTAAAATGAGTTTTCGCCCAATCAGAGTGCGCCGCGTACCCCTCACTTAATTGAAGATCTACAATCTCGATTTGATTCATGTAATCGCATACTCCACATTTCGACATGTCACATGACGAAAATAATCCCACATGATGAAAATTTAAGCGAATCAAGGTGTATATAAAATATGAGTGATTAGTGAGATAGCAAAAATCCTGAAAAGGGTGCTTAATCTCACTAATCACTCTCACACACACATACGCGCACATGTGCGTATGTGCACACACAGGCGCGCACACGTGCATACACATGCTCCATGTGGCATGTACATACGTCGTCACGTGGTGACGCATTTTCTGATCGGCTGTGTCAGCTGCCACATCAGCGCACAATGTTTTAATGATTTTTATTCTTTTTAATTCAAAGTGAATCCAAATAAATTCATAAAAAGATTAGAAAAATTCTAGAAAAATCTAGAAAAATTAGAAATTTCATAACTTTCAAAATACAACTCCAAATTAATCTAAATTTTTCTTGTTTGATCATAATTTAAATGATCTATCATTATAAGACTTTAAATTTAAGAAATAAAAAGATAATAAATCTTTATTTAAAAAATATACTCATTTCTTTTAGAAAGATAAAGTTAGAGAAATAAGTGTGTATAAAAGTATTTTCTCTTATTATTTAACATTAAAACCTAATTATAATCTCAAATATAGATGTGAATAATCTAATTTTTAAATATTTCTCTTAATTATGTATGATTATCCCTAAAATAGTGCATTTTGATATTATAACTTAAATTTTCATAGAATGATAGATATACACTCAAAACATGATAACATGCATAAGACTGGAATGTTTTATGCCTTAATTTGTATTAATAAACATATAATTTCATGTGTAAATTGCATGTTATTAGTAGGGAAGACAACTTTGGTAATAAACATGATATATAAGTGATAACATGCATTTATAACTTGAATTCTTATCTTAATTAACTCATATTCATGCTTATTTTATGTGAATATGATGCATGTTATCATACTTTTTAGGAATTTTCTCCATTGGCATGTCATTTTACTAAAGTTGATATTTATGCATAAATTAGGGATAATTTCATGCTTAATAGATGATTAATCTTTTGTTTAAATGAACAGAAGTTAATCTCTGTTATGAAATGATTTTTGACTTTAGTAAACATTTGGAAAGATAATTTCAAGATGAATTTATGATTTTAAGTGTTTAATGAAAAATGATTTAGGTAAATTTTATTTCATCTTGATGTCTTCATTCTAAATATATTTTAATTGACATGATATTAAAAAAAAGAGAATTTGTGATCCAATGGAGAAAATTTGGATTAAAAAGGAGTTGTATTTTGAGAAATATGAATTTCTAAAGTTTTAGCCCTTTTTCTGATTTTTATTTGAATTTTAAAGTGATTTTTAGATTAATTTTCTTGTTAAAATCGCGAAAAAGGGGGGTATTTTGGTCCACAGGCCCCGATAGATGACGTGGCAGGCGTACCCAGGTGGCGGCTGAAGTGGCGTGCGGGACCACCGCGCCGTTACGACGTGTCACTGGACGCCCGTGTAGGGCGCCACGTGTCGCGGAGTAGAGAGGAGATATTTGGATAATTAATAGGGGAATCTTCTCCCCTATTTAACCGCGTCCTACCTCTTTATTTCTTCCGTGTGGGACTATGTTCCACACGCTGCTCATATTTTGCAGTGACGTGGCGGCTTGGCAGGGCGCCGAAACAAATCGCAGCGAGCGGGAAATCAAGACACGTGGCGGTGAGGGCGACGACCAATGAAAAGGGCGCCTAATAAGACAAAAACCGTCTTTCTTCCACGTAACTCGATGCACGCTGGCCGAGGAGGCGGCGCCAATGAGAGAGAGAGTTTTTTTCCCCGCCTAATAGGACAAATCGCATTTAATCTTTTCTCAGAGTAACGGTCGACGCGACGTGGACCAATGAGAAAAAAGAACGGTTTTTCCCCGCCTAATAGGACAAATTTGACGGTCAAAGCTCGTGTGACGCATTAAATGCGCCGCAATCTCGGACGGCTGCATTAAATGCACGAAACCGCGTGCATTAAATGCAACACGGTTTCAACTGTGCCTCTCGACGTGGCCGCTCCGGATTCGCTGAAAGCGAATTTGATGATGCAGCCACGTCATCGATACCTGCATTTAATATATGAATTTATTTTTTTGAACAGGTGTCTTTTCTTACCTGACGCCACGTGGAAGAGCTGAGAGCGTCCGATCTTCGTCGAGATGGACGGCTGGCGATGGATTTATCTCTCGATCGCGATCTGACGGCTATGATGAAGACCGGATTTTCTCTCTCTCGCGGACTCCGGAGCGCCGGATTCCAATCCGACGGCGTAGGCGACACGTGGAAGAACACCACGATCGCGGTCCGATCGAACCGCGATCGCGGCGCGATCGAGCCGCGATCGTGGATCCTGCCGCGTGGAATCTATTCCACGACCTTCGCTCGTCATTTCCGGAGCATCTGGAACACGATCGATGCTCGATCGTGGTCGATCGTGGTCGATCACGCGAAGATCGTGGCCTACTTTGAAGCTCTTTTTGAAGAGAAATTCAAGCCAATTCGGCCCGGATTTGAAGCCACAACGCCGCTCAGTGCAAACCGCTCCCACGACGCCTTGATTCCGCGCACATGACCGCCTCTATCGCCCATGATCCTCGGGCCAATTTCCCTCTTTAAAAGCATGTATTTCCCTTCTTTGTTCTTCAACTTTTGATTGACTCGTGAAGAAATTAAGCGAGTTTCGAGGAAGGTCTTAAGTTCTCGTGATCCTCTGCTTCAAAGAGTGTAGAGACGCAGCCATTGAAGCATGATAATCACGATTTCATCTCTTGATTTCATCGAATTTTCCCCTTGAATTCCGAACATTCATGAGGAAAAATACGAGCAAATTTGCTTCAATCCACGAGAATTGAGGCCCCATTCTTGCGGCAATCGGGTTAGTAGTGAGGTTCGATCGATTATCAAGAGGTAATTTGTATTTGTATTAGGTTTAGATCTTTAATTTTGCAAATTAGTTCATATTGTTCTTCATTTTCCACAATTTTAGGTCCGAAAAGTCGCTGATTTTGAAAATAGGATATCTCTTTGATTGTAATTCCAAATAACTTGATTTTGGTTTCATTAGATTCCTCTTTTCATCAGCTTTCCGTGGATAGCAAATTTAACAAATTTAGAGTTCATTTGACCCTTCAATTTAACGTTTGACCACGGACTATTCATCTTTCATCAGAAGTCAAACGTTGACTTTCTGGGTCAATTACTTTTTATTGACAAATCAGAATTTGATGGTCTTGTAGGATTCCTCTGGTTCTTATCTTTCCATTGACATATAAATTGCAAGATTTGGATTTCATTTGGGCATTCAATTTGAAGATTTCCTCTGAGGTGTTAATTTCGGGGATTTTCTGATTATTGATTTTCAATAATTCATAATAAATCCATTTCTTATCCAAAAATTATGAAATATATATCAATAAATTTCATTTTCTCTATAGTTTCTAAATATCTACTTTTCGTAATCTTCTGACTCTATTTGATTCTCTGATTTTGCGTAACACTCTATCGTTGGTCAAAGTCAACGCTTTGACTTTTTCTTTTGACTTTTCTCTGTCAAATCCGAGATTTCAATTCTTAAAACTTCTTATTTACCCTATTTATATCATTTCCATATCTTACATCTTATTTTCTCTTATTTAAAACTCCTTTTAAACCTAAGTTTGACCAAGTCAACTTTGCAATTAAAGTCAACCCTGCTCTCTGTGGATCGACTCGATACTTACCCAATACTTGATTATTATATCTTGTCTTAGTGAGTTCGGTTTTATAAATTTTGTTTGACCATCGTCTTTGTGTTTTAACAACGCAAAAAAATGACACGTCAATAAGATGGAAGTCCAGTGCTCAAAGTGACTTTGGTTCTAGCTGAAAGGGTTGAGGAAAAAATAGAGGCCTTATCTAGAACTTGGGTATCATAAAGTATCTAACTGTAAATTTGGGAAGCAATAGATAATTGTGGGCCACTAAGATAAACTCCAGGAATGAGCTCCTTACGATATGGTTCCAATGTGCACAAATATATTGTAGGTGGTTGATAGAGAGACAACTCTTGCACAAGTGACTGGAGGTGACCAAAGTGATCTTGAAGGGACTAATCACCTTTAAACATGGACTTAAAGATTTCTATTGTGCGGCTAATGTTGGTCTTGTTTGCGCACATAGTCTTTAACGTATGCCATCGCTCGCTTGCAGGTTTGATATGTGAGAGAGGTTGAAAATACTTAGAAGAATATTTTGACATATCTAAAAGTGAAGAGTAGAGTTTAGTTGAGTCTAGGTTTCATAATCCAGAGTAGTTGTGGTAGGAGAAGACTTCGTCAAATGGTGTTGTAGGCGATGGGCAATGAGAAAATCTTCAAAGTCAGAAGCCCATGATGCATAATTGTGACCATCAAAGGTGTATGTTGGTCATGTCAATTGGCTTATAATAGAATGTCGTGTTGTAAAAATGCTTCTACTTGAGGGCGACATATGTGATAAAGTAGTTTAGACTAGCCGTGGAGCTAGTGGAGCAAGGGGACTCGTCGGTGGAGCAGATAGTGACGATGACTCATTTGACCCAAAAGATACCATCAGACCCAAAAATAGGGCCTAATTGTAATAACATTGAAGAGGGCAGCGGCAATGGCCAAAGGGACTTGGAAAGGGCAACAACGACGGCTTGAGAAGGGCGGAGATAGCCCAATAAGGGTGATAGTGGTGGCCCAATAAGGGGGGTAGTGCAGCCCAATATGCGGCAGCAAAAAAAAAGGAGGGGGGGGGGGAGGGGGTACCTTTGGCCCTCTTTGAGCTACTGGTGATGAGAAGGCAATAGAGGAATGATGACAGCATCACGAAAAAAGAATTTGATTTAGGCTCTAATACCATGTGAATGGTAAAACCCAATTGTATTTAGTGAGTAAAGAAGATATTAAAAGCCTCTATTTATAAAGGAGAAAGAGAGAAAGATAGAAATATAACCCATGTAAGACTTATATCCAAAGAGCAAGATAAAATATGAGCGCTTCCCAAAAGGTCACCCATCCTAGTACTGCTCTTACTCAAGCATGCTTGGCTTTGGAGTTCTTATAATAGCTAGTGCAATAAGCTATATCTAACACATGTGATAGAGTTTACATATCAATTGAATGGGTTAATTAGTTCCAAAGAAAATATGATCTTGATCTTACGTAGGAAACTTTACTTCTTGGATGAAAATGAGAATATTTGTTGTTGGAGGCTTGGTCCAAGTTGTGGTGACAATTAACTAAAATAGGATGATGCTAACTAATAGCGATAATCATGGTACAAGATGATTTTCTTTAGAGTGACTTTTCTGAACATTATGTATATTGTTGTTGACCTCATTTAATTTATGCAAGAACCTTATCAAGTGCGTTAGGAGGTTTCCCAATGTCATACTCAAATCAAGTATATTCTATTTGTGGGTATGCTTGGTGACAAATCGAGACTGAGTAGTCATTGAAAACACACGGTCAAGAGTCAAAATAAAGTCCAAACTTACCAATTTCAAGATTAATTCATGAATAATGGTAAATAAGGGTCGAATCCACAGGGAATTGATGATCTCTTCGAATTTGATCAAATTGGACTATGAATCGGTGATAGAAATTAGACAATTTGATATTTTAAGAAAGAAGACTCGAAGACGAATCCACGGGATAAAAAATCACTGAATTTGACTTTGATTTCGCGGAGAAATCATCGAATGGAGAGAGGTGAAATTTCCGAAAATAAAAATCGTGAAAATCCGAAATTAAGAACAAATTAACTCAAATTATGATTCTAAAATGAAATTAAAAGCTCTAAAAAGATAGATTAGGATGAAACACAATCCCTAACTGATAACATGCTATTTATACATGAATTTACATGATTATTAATGCAAATAAAAGCATTAATTGTTCCAATTGTATGCATGTTATCATATTTTAAGTATATTTCTATTATTTTACATAATTTCATATTATGATCTAAAATACATCATTTTATTGATAAATATGCATAATTAAACATTATGATTTTAATCCTAATTATATTTGAGATCATAACTATGTTTTAATGATGAAAATATAAGAGAAAAGATCTTTATTTATATTCATGTATTTTTCTTAAGTTATTTTAGAAAATACATGAATGTATTTATTTAATTAAAATTCATTCTCTTACTATTTTAATATTTTGACTTTTTATAATGATAGATTATTCAATTTCTGATCCAACAAAACAAATTTGAATTAATTTGGAGTTGTATTTTGAAACTTATGATTTTTACAATTTTTAGGAATTTTCTAGAATTTATTTAACTGTATTTTCGGTTTTAAATTAATTAAAAAGAATAAAAAAGGGTTTTCTATTACACGCGCTGACGTAGTGGAACGCTGCCACGTGAGGACACGCAGATGTGTCTCTACGTGACACGTGGACACGCATGTGTGCGTGTGTGCGTGACACACGTGTGTGTGTGTGACACACGCGGGGACTTATAAATGGGTTCGTGATAACATGCATTTATAACTTGAATTCTTATCCTAATTAACTCATATTCATGCTTATTTTATGTGAATATGATGCATGTTATCATACTTTTTAGGAATTTTCTTCATTGGCATGTCATTTCACTAAAGTCGATATTTATGCATAAATTAGGGATAATTTCATGCTTAATAGATGATTAATCTTGTGTTAAGTTTAAATTAATAGAAGTAAATCTCTTTTCTTGAATAATTTTGACTTTAGTGCATGTTTTGAAGGATAATTTCAAGATGAATTTATGATTTAGAATATTTAGTGAGAAATAATTTAAGTAAATTATAATTCATCTTGATTTCTTATTTTAAAAATATATTTTAAATGACATGATGTTAAAAAGGAAGAAATTTGTGATCCAAAGGAGAAAATTTGGATTAAAAAGGAGTTGTATATTTTAAGATATGATTTTTGGAAGTTTTAGCCTTTTTCCGATTTTTATTTGATTTTTAAATTGAATTTTTATTTAAAAAAATCGCAAAAAGGGGGATATTTACCTGCAGGTGCTGACGTGGCGAGCGGGGTAGGCGGCGAGCTGACATGTGGTGCGCGGGACCACCGCGCGGATGCGACGCGGCTCTGAGGCCACGTGGCAGGGCCGCGGGTGGCCCACGCGTGGCGCACGGATGACACATGTACACGTGTCACTACTATAATCTATTTTATTTACATAGGTTATCGTACATATAAGCCTATCCATAGAGGACACTGCTAACCTATCTAAATCAACCCAGTTTATATACCCGTCGTCTCTCTTAAATTTAGTCCGTGTGGGACTATGTCTCGCGGTTTCTTACCTGTGCAGGACGCGTGGCGACTCAGTGGCCGTTGGATCCAAGCGCAAAGCGTCGATCGCGTGGACCTGAGTCCACGCGATCTTCATCAAAGCACGTGCTTAGAAAAGGGCATAAGTGAGAATGATCAAGAGGCTTACCTGATGACACGTGGAGGCACCACGTACGTCGGATCGCCATCGCAATTTGATCATGGCTTCATCGGACATTGGTTCATCGGACGGTTGCGATCTTCATCGCGATCTTCTCACCGATCAGACGGCTGGTGGTGGACTCTCCTCACGATCGTGGCGCACATGATCGGGGGATCACGATCGTCCATTCAATTGAAACTCCATCGAACGGCGGGGAATGATCGTGGAAGAACTCCATGATCGCGGCCTGATTGAACGGCGATCGCGGCGCGATCAAGCTGCGATCGTGGATCCTTCGTCGTGGAATCGAAGCCACGATCGTTGGATGGTTTCTGTTGAGAATCGGAAGCACGATCAATGCCCGATTATGGCCGATCGTGGCGTGATCGTGGCGAAAATCATGGCTATTCTGAAGCAAAAATCATGGCAAAATCGTGGCTCATTCAAGGTCAATCCGGAAGCTACGACGCCGCCAAGTGAAACCGCCCCCATGACGCCTCCAATCCGCTCCCACGACCGCATCAATTGGCCACAATCTTCGGGCCAAATTTCCCTTTAAAAAGCCATGTATTTCTCCCTTGTTCTTCAACTTTTGATCGCTTCGTGAAGAAATTAAGAAAATTTTGAGGAAGATCTCTAGTTCATCGTGATCCCCCCGCGTTTAGACTTGATTGCGAAGCAATTGGAGCGGGATTGATCGCGAATTTCTCCTTGATTTCATCGAATTTTCCCCTTGAATTCCTAACGTCCGCGAGGAAGAATCCGAGCAAATTCGCTTCAATCTACAAGAATTGAAGCCCATTCTTGCGGAAATCATGTTAGTAATGAGATTCAATCGATTATCAGGAGGTAATTTGAGTTTTTATTAGATTTAGAAGTTTAATTTTGCAAATTAGTTCATAGTGTTCTTCATTTTCCCAAATTTTTAAGTCCGAAAAATTGCTAATTTTGAAAATAGGATATCTCTTTGATTATTATTCCAAATCACTTGATTTTTGTTGCATTAGATTCCTCTTTTCCTCAGCTTTCCGTGGATAGGAAACTCATCGAATTCCGAGTTCATTTGCCCCTCCAATTTGAGGCTTGACCAAGGACTGTTCATCTTTCATCAGAAGTCAAACATTGACTTTCGAGGTCAATTACTTTTGATTTACAAATCAGAATTTGATAATTTGAGTCTTGTTAGATTCTTTTGGTTCTTAGCTTTCCATTGACATAAAAATTGAAATATTTGGATTTCATTTGACCATTCAATTTGAAGATTTCCTCTGAGATGTTAATTTCGAGGATTTTCTGATAGTTGATTTTCAATAATTCATAATAAATCTATTTCTTAGCCAAAAATCACGAATGATATATCAGTAAATTCCATTTTTTCTCTAGATTCTAAATATCTAATTTTCGTAATCTTCTGAGTCTGTTTGATTCTCTGATTTTAGAGAACACCTACTGTTGGTCAAAGTCAATGCCTTGACTTTGACTTTTGACTTTTCTCTAGTCAAATCCGAGAATTAAATTCTTAAAAATTCTTGTTTATCCTATTTATATCATTTCCATTCCTTACATCTTATTTTCTCTTATTTAAAACTCCTTTTAAACCTAAGTTTGACCCAGTCAACTCTGCGATTAAAGTCAACCCTGCTCTCTGTGGATCGACCCGATACTTACACAATACTTGATTATTATATCTTATCTTTGTGAGTTTGGTTTTATAAATGTTTTTTGACCATTGTTTTTGTGATTTAACGACGCACGAAAATGATCCGTCAATTACGAGCATCCGTAATCGGATTTAAGATAACCATCAAGTCCGTCGTATCTTATAAACCCGATAAAATGTATTAATTTACTCCCTGTGGGACTATGTGCTTTTGTCTTTTATTTCAGGTGACGTGGCGATGCGTGAGACATCCGATCGCGTGATTTAATCACGTGCGTCGGATGTCACTTACTAAGGGGTACGTGGCAGCATCTTAAGAGGTGTCGATTCAATTAAATGAGAATTAATCTCGACGGTCCATCTGAGGAGTTATAACGGTCACGATTCATCGCGATCGGTGGACCTTTCGATTGATCATGGCCGCCCGATAAAGATCCAACAGACAAATTGAAATGACGGATCTCTTCACACACGCGACGTGGCTCACTGTGGACACTCCATCACTGATCGGACGGACATGACTTAATCGCGTTGATTCACCAAACGATGCGCAATCTTGACCGTTGATCGCGATGAACAGTTGCATCCGACGGTTACGCCTCTTTTCCTCTATAAATTCGATGTTCTTCATGACGGAAAAGACACCCTTGGATTTTCGAGTGAAATCGAACTGTCTAGACACCACAATTCGAGAGTCATTTGATTTCTTTCCCTTCTTGACACGTTTTCGCGTTTGAGGAGTGTTTGAAATCAGAAATTGATCGAGGGAGTAAGGAGAAATCACAACTTGAATGCCAATTGGTCTTCAAAATTGCGGAATGAATAGCCATGCATCTGACGATTAATTGGATCATTTTGAGCGCGACTTTGTGTTAGATTGCATGTTTTTATCTTAATCTTTCGTCATTTAGCATTAGATTTAAGTTTTGAATCGTAGATTAAGTTTAATTTCAGTTTTAATCAAAGTTTGCGATCAAATTTTCTCTCATTTTCAAACTTTGATTACTCTGCAAATTTTAATCCAAATCACTCAATTTTTAATTTCCGTGGATTCGCAATTGAGTTATCTTTCCTAATATCATAAATTTCCTAATTTCTAATCTTTAAATTGTGCCATATCACCTGCGCGTTAAAAATAAATCAAAAAAATCAATTTTAAATTAGAAAAATTGATTTTTAATTCTGGAAAATCCTTAAAAATTCATTAGAAAATTCAGAAAAATTCCGAAAAAATCCCTAAAAATTAGAAAATTCATAACTTTCAAAATATAACTCCAAATTAATATAAATTTCTTTCATTTGATCATAAATTTAATTATCTATCATTCTAAAAAGTCAAATTTAATAAATAACCAGAGATTTAATTTCTATTTCAGAAATAGATTCATTTCTTTAAGATTTAAGACGTTAGGAAATTAAATGAATGTTTATAAAATGATTTCTTTTATTATTTAACTTTAAAAAGTATGTATAATATCATGTAAAGATGGGTTATGAACTTTTTTATCTTTAATGCATCATATTTAACCCTAAATTAATGTACTTTGAGATTATAATGACTTTTTCATAGAATGATAGAAAAATGCTCATAAATATGATAATATGCATAGGAATGTTATCTTTTATGCCTTAATATGCATAAATAATCATGTCTAATTAGCATGTTATCACTTGGGACAAAGGAGGAAAAATTTCAATTACTAACTATCGCAGATATGTTGGTGGCAATCCATTTACCTTACACTCTTAGAAGCAAAAGGTGGTTTCTCATTCAAGAGCACAAGCCAAACACTGTGCTATAGATGAGACAGTTTTTGAGATGGTCTCGCTAAGATAGAGATACATTAGTTTTGGGCCCTAGTGGATTCTCATCCTCCCCCCCACAATCCAAATCATGGATACCAACATTCTCAGCTCGGCATATAAAAAGAGAAAAAAAAACATATTTTGGTATCGCAGAGTGAAGTTGTGAGTGGTCTACCATCTAAAAAATATCTTGAATAGGCAATCATGGAGAGTATTGCATTGAAGAAGATGCATTTGACAACACATGCCGCCCATCAATAGAGGAGATGATTATAAGTCCCTATGAGTCAATCAAGGAGAATACGTCATGATGATGTTGACATCAGTGCGTTTAAAATAATGTTGATGATGATGAGGGAATAAGTAGTTGTGGCCATCACATGGAGAGATAGGTGGCACATGACCACCATCATCATACTAGAGAACCTATAGATGTAGTGCAAGATATCTTGGTATAGCAACACAATTTATATTCAATGTTATACCATTGGAGATGTCAATGACAATGAGGACATGACCAATGAAAGATGACATAGCTGGGTTCTGAGGTCGATAACATTTTTGAAATTTTGATCAAAACATCGAATGCAGCAGAATAAATTGAATCAAATATTTAAAACATTGAGACATTAATAATAGATGATCCTATCATCAAGTATGTATGAGAAAACATACTTACATGGTTTCCCTGAGCAAGTTCTTAAAGCTATTCAAGTTTCTAGCCTCTAGTAGTATCCACATGATCTTCATATAGTTGGATCTCCTCTTCAAAGCTCTTTACCACGAGAGAAAAATAAGAAAGGAGATAGTTCCCACACTAATTACATGGGTACCTCGAGTTGTGGTCGTTTTCCCACTATTTATAGACATTTGGTATGTGAATTTCTTATTAAACCCTCATAATTATATCTATATCCACCAACATCCTTATGTGTGTGACCCTCTAGGTCCATATATCTCACTAGTTAATAACTCTATAGACCAAATAACACTTTATTGGTTAAACTTAATTAATTATACATAAAAATATATATTTATTAACTAATTAAGGATTGATTTAACCGAATTGATGGGTTGAGTTGCCAGCTCGTTGGGTGCCAAGCTACACCACGTACTCTAGGAGATATAGATTATGTAAGGACTCCCTTATGGAACCTTTCCGTCATTGATTACTATGTATATGTAATCCTTCATCTGCATGAGACTCATGAATGACTTAGAATATGGTCAAACACTAATCGGTCATTCAAGTTAGTACTGATGCACGTAGGAAATCATCGGGAACTCCTCCAATATTTCTACTACCTTGACCATGGATTTCATTGCATCTCATTCCTTAAGTCAATCTCCACAAATACCGAGAGTGGATGATCCCATCTTGATTACAAAATCATCTTTGTGGACTTTATATCGTATCCAATTTGTAACGTTTTAGATATCCCGTAGCTAGAGATTCATAAGTCTTCATCAAAACATGATCATCCATCCACAATATGTCTTTGGTGTCTCAAGTCAAAGAACCACATACACAACCGTGGCATAAATTAGCCTGATTGACAGTTAGGTATAATTACCCTTTAGGGATTCATACGGATCAATTCAATGAAATCTTTCTTCAAAGAGCACCCACTATCTATCCTTAGTGTCTCTACACCGATGGCTATAGGATCAGCTATACTCATCATATGAGTTTAATCATATAGTGTTATTCTTTTTAGATAATTCGATATCCCTCTCGAATATCTTACGAATAGGAATGTTTATAACATATTTTTAAAGACTAATGATCACTGCATTATGATCTCATCATAATTCACTTAATTATTACATATTCTTATGAACTTCATTGCAAACATCACACGTGAATGCCAATCAATAAATTTCATTTCAATGAACATAAAAAAGATACATGAAAGTTGGATTGGCTTATAACCCATATAATATCCATCAAACACACCAAAGAGTTGTGGCACACAATCTCCATCTTTACCCCCTAGATCATTTAGTGTCATAGCACAAGATACATCAATGACATAACATTGATTACACAAAAGAGTGAAGAGAGAGAGAGAGAGAGAGAGAGATGACGGGGATACAATTCCATAAAAGATGTTACCACTAAAGTCAAATTCTCCTAAGTTTGATAGTTCTCCTACATTTGAGCGTCTCCTGCATTGAGTATTGTTGGTCGATGTGGATTCCTTTTCATGTGGAATTGGGAAAGATAGGAGCAAGGGTTATGATGATATCATTGAGACATCAAACTAATACGTTCTCGCTCACTCTCAAATGAGTGTGAAGAGAATGGAGATGGAAAAGCCCTATTTGAGTCTTTTCATAATCCTTGATAGTGACAAGAGAAGAGTGGATGATTAGGCTTGATGAACATAATTCATGGTTATATAAAAGATGAAATTACATGTCAAAAATAAAATCTCAACCCACAAGAATCATGGCAAGAAATTAATAACTGTAAATTGGTAGCTCTGTCCATGCATCATATACCATGTTTATGTGCTAAATAAGACTCTAATAATGAGAATATCTATTTTCGTTTTAAAAAATATGGTAAAGATATGAATGTGTCCTAAGATGCATCGTCATCTATATTTTTTCAATATTATGATAGTAGCCTTAAATTTAAAAACAACACAACTTTTGATTTCGAACTTTGATTTGGATGGCATTCGAACCAAATCATTTTATTTTAAGCCTTCTTTCCTTTGATTTATCTTGAAATTTAAAAATATAAGAAGTAAATTAAAAATACTCAAATGATAACACACTATTATTAGAACTTCGGCTCAATCATCACCATCAATTTGTTTTTCTTCATGATTTCTTTCATTCAAGCCCTATCACAATGCAAACTCAAGAAACATGATAGTTGAAGGTATTTTGCCCTTGAAAAGGTCAAACGTACAAATTTTTACCATTTTAACGCTAGTTTACACAAAAATGGGTTTGCTAAAATGAAATGAATGCAAAAATAAAAGAAATCAATGATAATATTAAGTAAGTTTGTGCTAATCGTGCCTTAGAATTGGTTCATAATTATGATAATGAACACATCAACATCATATTATCAACATAAAAACCGGGGGTGGCAATTGACAAAGAATGATCATGCAGTTGCCAAAAACACACTTCCACAAGTCAAAATAAATACCAAACCCACTTAAACTAGGATTCAATTAAGATTTAATTAGAATAGAGGTGAGTAAGGTCGAATCCATGGAGAATTAGGGTAATTTCTTAAAAGATTTGTAAGTTTGATCAAATTAGACAATGAATTGTGATGAGAAATTGGATAAAGTTACATTTTTAGAAAGAAGACTCAAAGATCTATACACAAAATAAAAAATCACTCAATTTGGAGAAATCAAAGAGTGAAGTAAGATGAAGAAAATTGCATGAGTAGGGAGAGAAAGTGTAAAATCTCTAAAAATTAACCTAATCCACGCATTGAAATTAAAATCTAATGCTAAATGACAAAAGACTAGGATCAAGCTCACAATGATTCATTTAATCATCGGATCAAGGCTTTTTAAAATGATTCATTTAATCTTGGATGCGGAAATGAGTCTAGAACAGAATTTAACGCAAGATATTTAAGAGTTTTCGTTGTGAAACCCTAGGCACTATGATCGTTCACCGCTGCACCCAAAAGGGAAAATGAAACTGCCGTCGTCGATGCTCGGTCACGGTCACACAAAAATAGAAAGCAAAGAAAACACAACGATTGAACATAGAAAATCTGAACTTTCAAATTGCCACCCGAGTACAAGCTGCTACAGTTGATACCGTCATTGGCCCAACATGGTGGCCAAAAGAATTTAGGGAGGCAGACAGGGACAGTCTACCATCTGGGTAGGAAGACTGCCCACGAAGCCCTAGAAGACTTACTCTTATACCATGCGGAATGGCGGCAGAACAGAATGAAAAAAGTGAAGACATTATAATGATAACGGAGGGTTACACGAGGGAGAGAAGAAACATGCCCAAAGTGAGAGACCGGGGGAAGGGTTGAGCTTCACGTAATGCCGCATGAAGGTACATAGCAGACTGCGACTCATCTACCTTGAAACGATAGGGTACATGTTAACAAAAAATACAGCCTCACAACATGTCTATTTATCCACATAAAATTATGTATTTTGATCTATATTTTTACATTGCAGTAGACATATCTATCTCTTAGA
Source organism: Lemna minuta (assembly GCA_024174645.1). Lineage (NCBI taxonomy): Eukaryota > Viridiplantae > Streptophyta > Magnoliopsida > Alismatales > Araceae > Lemna > Lemna minuta. The sequence continues at coordinate 18,436,202 of CM044105.1, forward strand.
CTGAATAGCTCATATGAACACAGATAGCCTGGTATATCATCGATTATGATGAAGTATGCCGATGCATCACTATCTTTTATAGATCATATCTCGATATTTGATGTATAGATGTCATAACTGGAGCCTTATTTATATAAATAGTACTAACCTCTGTATATTACATATACAAATCTTAAGTACATCCAGATCTCGGACGCTATCTATCTACCGCAAAATATTTTTAAGTATTCCTGCCGATGAAATAATATTCAGGCAACTGCTCGTTGTGCCTCGTCTATAGAACATACCAGATATCTAATGACATGCAGTTTTGAATTGATTACCATTTTGGCTATTGCGGAAAATGGAGGGGATGGCTCGGCCATTTCTGGTGGTGACCAGTGAATGATATGATACGTCACAGATAAAGAGGCAAAGAAATAAAATATTAGTGTATTTCTCGTGTTCTGCAATGTAATGACGTCTGGCAAAACCAGGCCGTCGAGAACTTCAACATCAAGAATCAATCGAGTTACCCCCTCACTCGCCAGCTTGTTTAAAAACATCAATGAAATCTTCCCCAGCATCTAAAACTTCAGAGGCTGAAAAAATTGACTTCTCGGGACTCAAAAGAGAGTTGCTTGGAAGAATCATTCCATGAAAATTTGCATCAAGAGTGTCTTGAGAATATTAAATCAAAGCCGACGTTCAAACCAGCAACAACCCATCTTCAGAATCTTGAATGAAAGCTAGCATCAGAACCTGGATACTTCACTAAAAATCTTAATCCTCCGACTTGAAAATGAAACCCAGATCCCTTCTATCCTAGCCATAACGTGGAGACTCACAAGTACCTTCATCCAGGCTCTACTTTATGACCAGTAGGAAGGACTTCCGCCGTTGCCGCGCTCTTGTGCTCTAATGGAACTGGAGGGAAAAGTCTCACAGCTTCGTGTAAGGTCGCGTTTATATAGATAGCAGATTTCAGCTCCTCTACCTCCACATGGGCATGGCGTACCGAGAGAAAAGCACATCCTTGCAGTCATCGATCACGTTCGCGAACGGGACCTAAGGAAGATCGATCGAGAGGCACCCCGGATCGAACCCAAAAAACAAACTGCTCGTGGCATTGAACGTGTAGCGGAGGAACAAGTCTTGCAAGTTGACTGCGGTGCGCTGCTTCGCGGCGCGCAATAAAATCGAGAGGAGCCCTTGCTCCATCTTCTGTGCGCTCGTCCTCACTGTTGGAGAAATCGTGGAATGAACCCACGACGCTTGTGCAGTCTCTGCACGATTGGCATAATCGTGTAGTGGACACATGCTGCATAGTGGCAACGTGGACCATTATATTTTAAGTAGTTACTTGTTTCTTCTAAAAATAGTGTATGCTTTAATTCAATGAAATATGATGTTATCATTATTTGCTTGCAACTGAGAAGAAGGATAGAAAGCCTTCTCGACTTACACTTGGTATCAGAGCCAGGTTATTTCTACAATCTTCTTAGTGGAGGCAATGTCGACTAGGATGGTCAGTGGTGGGGCAGGAGGCTCCACAAGTGGCAGCGAAAATGGCGGTGCAGGAATGTATCAATACCCATTGCTTACATCATCAAACTACACCGAATGGGCGATCCGGGTTCAGGCGATCATGGAGGACCAAGGCATATGGGCAGCGATCCAGCCAACGGCCAACACGATTGTCGATTTGAAGCTTGACCAAAAAGCGAAGGTTCATATTCTTCAGGTCTTACCCGAAGATCTTCTCATGCAGGTTGCAAAGAAGAACACGTCCAAGGAAATTTGGGAATCTCTCAAGACAAGGTTTGTCGGGGCTGATTGCGCGAAAAATGCATGTCTCCAAGCGTTGAAAAGCGACTTCAGCGCCATGCGAATGACTGATGGGGAGACTCTCGACCAGTACGCCGGGAGAATCAACACTATTTCTGTGCAGTACTCCAACGTTGGTGGAACCTTAGAGGAGTCCGTGATGGTTAAAAAGTTTTATGATACCGTTCTAGACAAGTACCTCCCTATCATTGCTGGCGTCGAGCAGTTCTGCATATTGGAGGAAATGTCGTTCGAAGAGGCAGTTTCCCGGCTAAAGGCATATGAAGATCATACACGATCACGCACTCCTGGCAGTGAACTAATGATCAATGGTCAACTTCTTCTCTCTCAAGGGGAATGGGAATTGCGGCAAAAGAAAGGCGGCGGTGAAAACTCATCGAACCAGAAGGCAAAATCTTCCACAGATGGCGGAAATCGCTGCAAGAATCACGGCAAAGGCAATCAGAGGGGAGGATGAGGAAATGCAACTAATACTAACACTAAGGGGGGTTATAATAATGGAGTTCGTGACAAAAGCCACATCCGGTGTTAAACCTGTGATGAGATGGGTCACTACTCTACTCAGTGCAAAGCGTCGAGCAAGAAGAAAATCGAAGCAAACTTGGCGCAAAGTGATACCGAGCCGGCGTTGTTGCTAACGATCTCAGAGGAGATGTCAAATAATGCGAACGCGCTATCTCGGCAAGAACTCATGGTGCCATTACAGGTTTCACGACTGCCGGTGCACGGAAAATTACTTCCGCGGCAAGACTGCGCTCTATTGATCGAAGACAATGTATGGCTAGAACTGCATCAAGTAAATTGCGCTCCACCACCGACTATTACTTGGTACCTCGACAACGGAGCAAGCAATCATATGACCGGCGATAGGAACAAATTTCAGCATTTTGATGAGCAATTTTCTGGAAATGTGAAATTTGGGGACTGTAGCTCAGTGGGGATACAAGGAAAGGGCACTATCGTATTTTGATGTAGGAATGGGGAGCAGTGGATGCTTGAGGAGGTGTACTATATTCCCAGGCTATGCAGTAACCTTGTAAGTTTGGGCCAACTTACAGAACGTGGTCATAAATTTTTCATAGACAAGGACGAGCTTGAAGTGTACAACAAAGATCCATGGCGGCTGATCATGAAGGTGAAGCACTCTTTGAATCGACTTTACAAGATCGAGCTCAATTAGGCATTTCCAATTTGTCTATTGTCAAGTATCGGTGATCCAGCGTGGCTCTGGCATGCGAGGCTAGGCCATGTTAATTTCAAAACTTTGAAGCTTCTTGCTGACAAGAAAATGGCAGGAGGAGTTCCTCTAATTACACACCCACAACAAGTATGTCAAGATTGTTTGGCAAGCAATCAAACAAGGCTTTTGTTCGTGGCGTCCACGATTACCGAGCATCAGAATCGCTAGAATTAATTCATGTTGATATATGCGGCCCGATTTCACCGGCAACAATTGGTGGAAGGCATTATTTTATGCTCATAATAGATGATTTCTCACGATGGATGTGGATTTATATGATACAAATGAAGGATAAGGTATTGCTGATGTTCGAAAAATTCAAGAGGTTAGTGGAGAATTCATAGAATCGGCGCATCAAGATGCTTCGCACAGATTGGGGGGGAGAGTTTCTTTCAATCAAATTCACTCGGTTGTGCGAAGATGCGGGCATCGATCGTCAGTACACGGCCCCGTATACTCCGCAGCATAACAGAGTGGTAGAGCGGAGAAACATGACCGTAATGGGGATGGCTCGATCACTGCTAAAGAGTATGAGCGTTCCTGGAAAATTTTGGGGTGAAGCAGTAAGACATTCTGTCCATCTCCTTAATCGATTGTCAACAAAAGCATTGGGCAGCAAGACTCCATTTGAAGTATGGCACGGAAAGAGTCCCCACCTCGGCCACCTACGCGTGTTTGGATGCAAAGCCCATGCAAAGGTAAACACCCCGTATCTAAAAAAACTTGATGACAGGAGCATTCCAATGGTGTACCTCGGCGTCGAGGATGGCAGCAAGGCACATCGCCTGTTTAATCCCCAGAAAGGGGCTATCCATGTTAGCCGGGACGTAATTTTTGAAGAAACTATGCACTGGAACTGGAACGTCAATGTTGGAGAGTCATCAGGTTTCGAGGTGGAGGAACCACAGACTCAAGAGGTCTCAAAATTGCCAACAATAGCTATCGACACTGATAACAATGTTATTGGAAGGGGAGATCAAAATCCCGCGACATCAACCATGGCATCAACCACGGCCTCAATCTCTTCGTCGCGAAGCATGTCGAGAAATAACGCAGTGATATCAACCATGACAAAAACTACAGACGAAGATGAGTCAAACGATGGGCCTATCCGGTATAGAAACATCACCGATATATTAAGAGATGCACCGCGGGTGGAGCTTGAGGAAGAAATAGAGGAGGAGGCTCTTCTGACCGAAGAAGAGGAGCCATCGTGCTACCGAGAAGCAGCAGGTTAGGCAGCATGGGAGCACGCAATGAAGAAAGAAATCAAGGCAATTGAAAGAAACGCAACATGGTCTTTGACGGAACTTCCTCTTGGGCACAAAATAATTGGCCTTAAATGGGTCTTCAAGTTGAAGAAAAACTCTAACGGGGAGATTATCAAACACAAAGCTCGACTGGTTGCAAAGGGCTACACTCAACAGCAAGGAGTAGATTTTGATGAAGTTTTTGCACTGGTTGCTTGACTTGACACAGTACGTGTTATTCTAGCAGTGGCTGCAAATTGTGGGTGGCAAGTAGATCACCTTGACGTCAAATCGGTGTTTCTCAACGGAGAGCTCCAAGAAGAAGTGTATGTGGCTCAACCAAAGGAGTATGTGGTACAAGGCAAGGAGAATTTCGTATATAAGCTTCACAAGGCGTTGTACGGCCTCCGCCAGGCGCCATGGGCATGGAACACATGTATTGACAAGAGCTTGAAAATTCTTGGTTTCATAAAATGTACACATGAGCAGGCAATGTACATTCGCAGCAAGATAGGTGCAAGTATCATCGTTGATGTATATGTCGATGATTTGATCGTGACTGGAGAAGATGCAGCAACGATTGCAGATTTCAAGAAGAAAATGTTCAGAGAGTTCGACATGAGCGATCTTGGGATGCTTCATTATTATCTCGGAATTGAAGTGGCTCAAGAGAATGGGGTGATCACGATTAAGCAGACTGCTTATGTTAAGAAACTTCTCGGACAATTCGGGATGTTGGAATGTAATCCTACCAAATATCCCATGGAGCCCAAGATACATCTTCATAAAGATGAAAAAGGTCACCCGGTGGATGCTTCGGAGTATCGTCGCGTCATCGGGTGTCTCAGGTATTCACTTCATACTAGGCTGGATCTTTCTTTCGCAATTGGCATGGCGAGCAGATTCATGGAGTGGCCGACTGTGATGCATCACAAGGCAGTGAAACAAACTCTTAGATATTTGAAGGGTACAATGCATTATGGTCTAGTGTATGGCAGAGGAGGAGCAGAGCAAATCACGGGTTTCACGGATAGTGACATGGATGGCTGATGAGACGAGACCACGAGGTCATCGATTTCACGAGGTATCGCGTAAAAAATAATACCGAACTTACCAATTTGGGGAATTAAGAGTGAGATAAAGGGTATAATGGTAAATAAGGGTCGAATCCATAGGGAATTAAGGTATTTTTGAAATATCTTTTGGAATTTGGTCAAGTTGGACGATGAATTGAGGTGAGAATTGGGGAAAATGATATTTTAAGAAAGTAGACTTCAAATCGATTCCACGGAATCAAAAATCGTCAAATTTGGACTTGATTTCGCGGAGAAATCAAGATTTGAAGTGGAGAGAAAATTTCGAGCGTGAAAATAGCGATGTCATCTAAATTTTGAAGAAATTAAGTTCTAAATCCTAATCTAAACGTAAATTAAACTAGATTGGAGGATTAGGAAGCAAAAACCGCTCCCACTAACCCACGATTGCGATCAAATAATCGTGATTAAGCTTCTCAATCACCGAAAACGTAAAGAGCGCGAGCGTGACGTTCAAGTGGCGATTTCTCCTTCGATTTTCCACCAAATCTCAACTTCTACCCCTCCGTGGATGCGAAATTGAAAGAGGAAGAGGAAGAACTCGAGAGAAACGAGAGAGAGGGTGTCTAGACAGCTCAATTTGCTTGAAATCTCAACTCGGATACTTACATTCGTGAAGAACAAGTCTATATATAGGGCTTTTGATCGTAACCGTCCGATAGAAACGATCGACGGTTACGATGCAACGGTCCATCATGGACCGTTTCGATTATGTCGTGACCGTCGGATCGTGATGGACGGTCACGATTTGATCCGTAGATAAGCGTTTCAAAACGCATAAAATCGCGTCCGTTGGATCTTGATCCGACGATCGCGATGCTCCCCGCCGGCTTTTAATCGTGGCCGTTATAACGCATGGATTTAAGCACGTGCTCCTGATCTGATCCCGTGGTCCACGACGCACTCGATCGACGTGCCTCATTCCGCGCCTCGCCTGATCCGACGCTCCGTATGCGTCCACGTCACTTGCACTCATAAGATTTCGTGTGGATTAGTCCCACACGCAATAATGTTACAAAATCGTCGGGTTTATAAGACCCGACGATCTGGTAGGTTAATAACCCTTCCCCTATAGGGAAGGCTGAAGAACCTCATTATATAGATTAAATAAAATATATACATAGTATATCTAATGCGCCACGTAGCCGCTGCGCGGGTCCGCGTGGCACTGCCACGTGGCCTTGCATGCCACATCGCATCCACGCGGGCCCCGCGCCAAAAAAAATATTTTTATTTTTTTAATTTATTTAAAAACGTTTTAAAAATCGAAATATAATTTTGAAAAATCCAGAAAAATCCCTGAAAAATTGTAAAAATCATATCTTTCAAAATACAACTCCAAATTAATCCAAATTTCTTTCGATTGATCCGAAATTTAATTATCTATTATTCTAAAAATTCAAAATTAATAAATAATGAGAGTTAAAATTATTATTTCAGAAATACATTCATTTATTAAGATTTTAAACTTTAGAAAATGAAATGAATGTTTATAAAAATTGTTTCTCATATTATTTTAACTTTAAAAACAGTTATAATCTCAAGAAAAATATGGGTTATCAAATTATTAAACTCTAATTTATCCAAATTAAACTCTAATTAACCCTAAATTAAAATATTTTGAGATTATAATGACTTTTTAAGAGAATAATAGAAAAATACATATAAATATGATAACATGCATGGAAATGAAATCATTTATACTTTAATATGCACGAAAAATCATGTTTTATTATGTTAATATAGCATGTTATCAATGGCGACATGGACGATCGCAAGAGTACGAGCGGCATGGCGTTCTATGTAAATGAGTGTCTTGTTGCTTGGAATTCACAAAAGCAGAAGACAGTCACACTTTCATCATGCGAAGCTGAGTTCATGGCAGCAACGGCGGCAGCATGTCACGCGCTTTGGCTCAGGAGTTTGTTAGCTGAGATAATTGGAGCAGAACCGAAGCCAGTGAAGATGTTCGTCGATAACAAGTCGGCGATTTCCCTGATGAAGAATTCAGTGTTTCATGGGCGCAGCAAGCATATTGATACTAGATTTCACTTCATTCGGGAATGTGTCGAGGAAGGAAAAATCATCGTGGAAGAAGCTATGCGATATCTAGTTGGAGTTCGTTACCTCGGTCTACTCCAGGATTAGGGGGGAGAATGTTGGAGAAATCGTGGAGTGAACCCACGACGCTTGTGCAGTCTCTGCACGATTGGCATAATCGTGTAGTGGACACATGCTGCATAGTGGCAACGTGGACCATTATCTTTTAAGCAGTTACTTATTTTGCCTATAAATAGTGTACGCCTTGATTCAATGAAATATGATGTTATCGTTATTTGCTTGCAACTGAGAAGAAGGATAGAAAGCCTTCTCTGCTTACACTCACAACGCGCCATCGGAACTTCACCTTGCTCATCAGAGAGTGCGCCGCCTTGCGTTGACTCTTCCAGAAGTCGGAGTCAGAGTTCAAGATGCCATCTCTGAAAATGTCGAAGATCTGGCGGTACTCGTCTCCTTTAGGATAGTTGGCGAAATTGGAGTTAAACATATGGTTGATATTGGCTGGATCGACAGTGACGAGGATGTTCATGCCGGAGAACCAGGGACCCTTGAAAAGCCATGTGCAGCCGTTCCAGTGAGCCAAATCAAGGGATCAATCATAGAAGCGATGGATGTTGAGGAGAAGTCCAGGGAACATGCCCAAGAGAGGCCAGTTACTTGGACCTCTAACTGGGCGCTTCCGGCTTTGAAACACAAAGAAGATGAAAAAGCAAGCAAGGGAGAGGAGGATCTCTGGGTAGGCTACCGCAAGCTTCCCTAGGTCCCGTATCCCGATCATGACGGAGAACGATGAGAGAGAGACAGAGAGAGAAAGCTCGGGAATTCAAGCAGTAGAGTGTGTTGGCAAAAACAAATTTCCAGCCGGTTGAACGCGTTGAGAAGGGAAAGGACGATGGAGAGGATCTCAATCAGAACAAGAAATAAAAAAAACTACGATCAATGCATTTCACTGAGAAAAATGTTCCGCATGCACTCTCTGCGAACTCATCGCTCGGGCTGATGATTTATAAAATCATCAGCCAATAGGAAGAGGGGAGAGAAGGTTTGGCTTCTAATGACCTCCTGTCGTTGCTGACGTGTCTTTGCGATCACCGTTATAACTCTCCTCTTCGTACAGCTGGGATGGATCTCAGTCTGAGAAACCCGTAACTTCCAAAACAGAGGAGCGTCGCCTCCTCCTGCAGAAAACAGAAAACCAAAAACAACATAGAAAACGTGGACAACGATCCGGACGACGAGATGAGAACAGTCCCATCATTCTCCTCCTTGATCTAATTCCTCCGTCCGAATGTTGGTTACACCTATTCGGCTCCTCATTTTTTGGAATTTCATCCTACCGAGAGCTTTGGTGAATATGTCTGCTAGTTGATCTTCTGTCCGAATGAAAGTAATTTCTTCAATACACTGCCGGATGAAGTGATACCTTGTATCAATATACTTTGTGCGATTGTGATGGACCGGATTCCTGCTCAATGTTATCGCGGATTGATTGTCCACCATCAATTTCACTTTCTTTTGTTCTTCATGCCTTAATTCACTTATAAGACGCTTCATCCAAAGAGCTTGACATGCTGCTCCCGTTGCTGCAATGTATTCGGCTTCACATGAGGGCAGAGCCACAATGCTTTGCTTTTGTGAAGTCCAACTGATGGCCATTCCTCGTAAAAGAAAGATATGATCGGAGGTGCTCTTCCTATCACCTACATCCCCTGCAAAATCACTATCACTATAACCAATCAACTCAGAATTGGATTCTCCCTTCTTGTAGAGAAGTCCATAATCAATTGTCCCTTTCACATATCTAATCACGCGCTTCACTCCATTGAGATGCTCCTGTGAAGGCTTTTCCATATACCTGCTCAAAATCCCTACGGAATAAAGTAAGTCAGGTCTTGTGTGAGTTAGATATCTAAGACTGCCAATTAAACTCCTATAAGAGGTGACATCCACTCTGTCATCTTCTTCAGAGATGGTGAATTTCACTCGGGCTTCAAGTGGAATGGACACTGCATTACACTCTATCAATTTGGCAGATTCTAAGATTTTTCGGGCATAAGCTTGCTGAGATAGGAAGATGTAGTCTTCACCTTGCCTTACCTCAAGTCCTAAGTAGGAACTTAGTGATCCTAGATCACTCATTTCAAACCTTTTCTTCATCTCTTCTTTGAATATCTCATTGGCTTCATGTACATGACCCTGTGATTATTAAATCGTCGACATACACTCCCACAGTTAGAGTGTCCATACCTGCTTGTTTGAGGTAGAGAGATTGCTCATAACTGCTTCTTGCAAATCCGAGTGAAAGTAGGCATTGGTGAAGTTTGAAGTACCATGCCCTCGGAGCCTGTTTTAAGCCATACAGTGCTTTCTTTAATCGCAATACATAACCTTCTTTTCCTTTGCTAGAAAAACCTTCAGGTTGCTGTACATATATGACTTCTTCAATTTCTCCATTCAAGAATGCCGATTTAACATCAAGGTGATGAATCATCCATTTCTTTTGAGCTGTTAAGGCAATTAGAGCTCTTATAGTTTCAAATCGGACTACAGGGGCAAATACCTCTTCATAGTCTATACCCTTCTTCTGAGAATATCCTTTGACCACTAACCGAGCCTTGTGTCTTATGATTTCTCCCTTTGGATTCTTCTTTAACTTGAAGATCCATTTGAGTCCAATAGGCTTGCAATTCGATGGTGGAGATTCTAATTCCCAAGTATGGCTTCGATCAATGGCCATCATCTCCTCCTTCATGGCCTTTCTCCATACCTCATCTTGGGCAGCCTCAAGGTAGGTGAGAGGTTCTTCATCAGCAACTAAACATGTTTGCTCATCCAAAGGAATAGGATTAGTCTCTGCAGTATAAGCCGCTTAATGACCTATACCTCTGCAATGACTCGTTTTCTCGAGCTATTCGAAGAGGAGGTAACTTCATCCGTGGTGAATTGTCCTCTTCATCACTTGTGATGTCTTCTTCCACATGCTGATCAGAAAGAAAATTAGGTAAGAAAGTGAAGAGGTTTGTACCTTCCTCTTGTGTTGAGCAAGTCCACTTTTTCTCCCTCTTCAAAGATAACATCTCGCTTATGGTAACTTTGAAGTTGGACTCGAGTCAAAACATTTATAACCTTTTTGTTCCCGCATCATAGCCGATAAAAAAACCATAGGTTGACTTCTGTCTTCCAGCTTGGTTAGATGCCCTTTTGTGTTCTTCACATGAACAAGTGATCCAAAGACTCTCAAGTGATCCACTGAGGGCCTTTTTCCCCTGTCCACACTTTCGTGAGGAGTTTTTTTCCTCCGCAAGACTTTTGTGGAAAAACGGTTAAGGATATAGATAGCGATACTCACTCGCTTCTCCCCATAGTTCTCTCGGGGAGATCTTTGGCTTTTTCAGCATTGCTTTCTCACCATGGACATCACCGTCCGATTCTTTCTTTCAACCACCTCGTTTTGCTGGGGTGAGTAGGGTGTTGTCACCGCCTTTTTAATACCATACTCAATGCAAAGCTTTGAGAATTCTTCTGATGTGAATTCTCCTCCCTTGTCGGATCCGAGGGTCTTGACCTTCACTCCCTTTTCGCCTCTACCAAATTCTTGAAGCGCTTGAATGCTTCAAATGCATCCGACTTTGCACCGCAACATAGCCACCCACGTTAGTCTAGAATAATCATCAATAATGAGGAGGAAGTACCAGCTTCCTCCTAAGGTAGGTGGTGAGATAGGCCCGCAGATGTCCATGTGAATAAGCTCCAATGGCTCACTTGCTCGGAAGGTGGAGGATTTTGGAAAAGGCTTCCGATGGTGTTTCCCTCGCAATACAACTCGCACATAGTTTGTTTGGCACGTTGACTCGTTGGAAGACCGCTCACAGTCTTCTTCTTGACATTTCCTTTAGCTTGTGGAAGCTAAGATGCCCAAGCCGTGAGTGCCACAGCCAATCTTCAGCTGAATCTTCGGTGGTGACTGCAAATGATCAACTATGCTGAGTTTCAATAGGTAAAGTCTCCCCTCTGTTCTTTGTACCTCTGTGAGTAAGCATCCGTCACGGTCAAAGATGGTCAACTTACCTCCTCCATGTTCATTCGGCAACCCTCTTCATCAAGGCGGCCAAGACTTAGGATGTTGGCTGTCAACTGAGGAACGTACAACACGTTGGAGAGTTGGAGAATCTCTCCATTCTTCTAATTAAAAAGAATTTCTCCTTTCCCTTCAATTCGGATTCTCGAATTGTTGCCAAATTTGACAAATCCGGTCGCTGACTCATCTAATTCGCAGAAAAATTGCCGGCGTCCCGACATATGGTTTGTAGCTCCCGTGTCCAAGTACCACAGGGCGGGGTCGGACGATGCTCCCTCGGTACCGTGAAGGAGTAAGTCACTTACCTCTTCAACTATTGCCATAAGGAGTGAGGATGAAGCAGTCACCGTGTTGGAAGAGCTCGTCGATGCCGCTGCTGCAGGTGTAGTCTCCGCCACATAGGCGCGTTCATCGCATGTTTTTTTCGCACTCCTGCATTCGTATGCAAAATGGTCATATTTTTGGCAATTATAACATTGAATTACCGATTTGTCAAATGGCTTTTTATCCTTCTCTTCCTTGGTCGGTTGATTTCGACCTCGTCCTCTTCCTCTGCCTCGACCGCGTTGTTTCCCTCTCCCACGCGATGAGGATTCATTCTCATTGGATAACTTGGCTTTGCTCATTGCCTTAGCCAATAGGACCTGCCACTCTTCGCGAGATTCACGTTCTTTGAGTCGTAACTCATGAACAGTGAGCGATCCGATTACCTCATCAAGGCTTACCTTATCAAGCTCACCGTATTGTTCCAATGATAGGGTGAGCGCATCAAATTTGGCCGGTGTTGCTCTTAGAAACCTTCGCACGACTTCCTTCTCTTCCATCGTCTCTCCGAGATTCCTCAGGTCGGAAATGATATGGGTGAACTTCATCGCGAAGTCCACGACGGAATCTGTCTTACCCATGGTAAGTATCTCAAGATCTCGTCGAATCCCTTGGATGCGGGATTGAATCACTCGATCCACGCCAAGATTTCGTTGACGGAGAATTTCCCAATTCTCTTTTGTTGTCTTCTTCGCGTCGAGAATGCCAAGCAGATCTTCAGGGACGTCGCTCATGATTGCCAAAAGAGCTTGGCGATCCTTCTTCTTCCTCGGATTCTGTCCAACGATCGTCTGCCACAAATCATGTGAGTCAAGGTATACCTCCATGGTCATTGATCAGACTCGATAATTCGTCTTGGAGAGCTTGAGAGACGACGTCGCGGCTCCCATTTCACCATCGGCGAATTTCTTGGCCATTGCTATTCTTTGGAAGATCTAACGCGGCTCTAATACCACTTGTTGGCAAAAACAAATTGCCAGCCGGTTGAACGCGTTGAGAAGGGAAAGGACGATGGAGAGGATCTTAATCAAAACAAGAAATAAACAAAACTACGATCAATGCATTTCACTGAGAAAAATGTTCCGCACGCTCTCTCTGCGAACTCATCGCTCAGGCTGATGATTTATAAAATCATCAGCCAATAGGAAGAGGGGAGAGAAGGTTTGGCTTCTAACGACCTCCTGCCGTTGCTGACGTGTCTTCGCGATCACCGTTATAACTCTCCTCTTCGTACGGCTGGGATGGATCTCGTCCTGAGAAACCCGTAACTTCCAAAACAGTAGGAGCGTCGCTCCTCCCTCGCTAAAAACAGTAAAACCAAAAACAACATAGAAAATGTGGACAACGATCCGGACGACGGGATGAGAACACTCCCATCAGAGTGCATCATGATGAAAACGGGAACTAGGGCTAGCACAGCGGTACATGGTAATAGTATAAATTGAGTAGGGGGAATTTCTTTCTATATGAAACTTGAACAGCAAGTAGTCAGAGATCGGCCCAGAAGAAGCCTGGCACAAGATAGCTACCAAAGCATTTCTCCTGCATTTATTACGTCGTCATGAGCACACCTACGATGGCGACCCGGAAGGTGATGAAGGTGACAGCCTCAAGCCCTTGTCTCCAGTTCATTGTAATGGAAAACAACCTCCGTGACATTCATTGTGCTCCACTGTCATAGCCCTACTCCCCATAGCGTATCTCCCTCTCTCTCTCTCTCTCTCTCTCTCAGAGAATCCCAATACGAAAAGACATCCCATGACATGGGCGACCTAAATTTCGCTAGATTAATAAAGAGGCGACCAACAAACGATCGGACGCGCACTCTCCACAGCGTTTCACGTGACATGTTGCTAGTATCTTCACAATTGTTTCTAATCGTCAGCATTGGTTAACTTTGGACGTTTGCTCAGTTCCTGGCCATACAGAAATTTAGAGGCCTTCTCTATGGTTCACAAAAATAGGAAGTCCGAAGTTGCATGGTCACCCGAGAAATTACCCGTGTTTCTTGAGGCCAAAGGAATATCTATCTGTCTATCTATATATAAATCCTTCTATATTGGTGTCTCTCCTTCTATCTATCTATCTATCTTTTTACCTATCACTCTTTATAGATATCTATATATTTAGCTATCTATTTAACGCTCTAGGCATCGGTCTACCAATCTTCAATCAATTTATATATTTCTCTCTCACACACAATCTGTTTATCTATCTAAAATTTGTGTGTATATCTGTCTTTCAATCTGTCAATCAGTCAGTCTATATATCAATCACTCTATTTATCTATCAATCTAAAAGTCAATCTATCTGTATCTACATAGATTGATTTACTATTTATCTTTGGGTTGATGTGTTTATCTATCAATCTATCCATTGATCGATGTATTTATCTATCTATCTATCTATCTATCTATCTATCTATCTATCTATCCTTCTATCTATCCATCTCTTTGTTTATTTGTATACCAATCTAACAATCTTTCGTCTTATCATGTCCTCTTCCTCCATATCTTCTATATTTTCAAATCTAAAAATTTATGCATCAATCTTTTGGTTTAATTGGAGATCTTGTCCTCGACTCAGAGTCTGTTGGACACAAGTTATTTCAGCAAGATTTTTATAACAATCAAAGATTTGTTTGCACAACAATTTCGTCATCAAATTTTTTATCAGTATTTAAAGTCTTTTTATATTTCATTATTTGCCGCAAGTGGCTTTCTCCACTTGTCATAATGTTATCAAATAACTTTCAAATTTTTATATATTAAAAAGATATAGAAAATAATATAGACAATAGAAAGTATTGTTCCTGCACTCCATTGATTTCATTTGTATATGAAACGATATTTACATTGCATATTTAATTTATACGTCAAAATATATCCATTTATTCTTGACAAATATAGGTATATATTGATTATACGTATAGGTTTCTATATTAATGGTTGAAATCATTTTAACATATTCCTAAAAAAAATAGACATCCAGAAATAGTCCACACTTGCTTAATATAAATTTATTGCTGTAAATTTTTCCCAAATTTTCAGGGTGCGTGGTTATGATGTACTAGAAAAACAAACACAATTGTATTACAATGATTACTTCATGCCATTGACAATGACTCTGAGAAAGAAAGAAATCATCTCTCGGAGGTGGAATAATCATTTGATGAAGATCAATACGAATCTTCTCCCCTCTTTATCATGATCATTTGTCGCCGATGGCATTATAGAAGATGATGTGTACCGTGCGGGGGTCTATACCGCAGAGAAATATCAACTTCATCACCATCGAAGACGCTAACCTTCGGTTGACCTGAAAGAAATCCAGAGGGCACCAATAGAATAAGATTCTTCCAGAAGCCATTCTCCTGCATTTATTAGGTCACGACGTGGACACAACTACAACGACGAGAAAGATGTGAAGAGACTCAAACCCTAGTCACCACGTTAACCATCAAACCGCTTTTGATGTGGAGGATAATGGAAAGCGCAGGCACGACTACGTGGCCTCGCACCATCTTGATGCGGAAGTTGTGAATCATGGTGGCAGCCACCACCCTCATCTGGTTGAACGCCATGTCTTTTCCGAGACAAGACCTCGGGCCAGAATTGAAGGAGAGGAATTTGTAAGACGGCTCATGCTTCAGAGTTCCCGTTTCAGTGATCCACCTCTCGGGTTTATACTCTCTGCAGTCCTTCCCCCAGATCCCTTCTATTCTAGCCATAGCGTGCAGACTCACAAGGATCTTCATCCCGGGCTCTACTTTATGACCAGAAGGAAGGACTTCCCCCGTTGCCGGGCTCTTGTGCTCTAACGGAACTGGAGGGAAAAGTCTCAGAGCTTCGTGTAAGGCCGCGTTTAGATAGATAGCAGATTTCAGCTCCTCTACCTGATAGAATTGCATGGCACTTACCTGTAGTCGCCATCAATGCGGAAGACAGCCGAACACAGATTCCGTGCCAATGATCACCCGACTGCGACTCCTCTCTAATGGGCAGAGACCTAACAGAATTATCTCGGTCACTCTTTAACGCGTCAGTGATTGACATTTATAGCCGCCAATCATTGGCACGTCGTCACGCAGCGGAAACCGTCGTGACAACCGACATGTTACAAGAGACGTCTCGCATCGTGATGAAAACCGTCACTAATAATGGCACCCCATAACCGCCATTAAACTTATACCTCCTTTCTATTATAAAAGTCACAGATAGATAATAAATTATCTAACAATCTCCCACTTGACTTTATAATCCTTTAATTTATGGACATGTGGCGCGACCATATAATAAATAATCTTAAATTTGATAAAGTCATTACTCATGAATACTAGTCATGGCGGTGATGTTTTATAAGAAAACATTTCCCTTCCATGTACTAAGTAAATCACGATTCATATCAATACCAACCTTAATGGTATAAAATTGTGAATGAACTCATAAATGTCATGACAATACACAAAATGTTCATTCCTTAAATTCATCAATGATGACATCGTTTACATAAGAGAACGATACTCGAGATCAAATAATTACATGATATCACTGTCATATCTAATCGAGAACATCACTGAGATGATTGATCAATCCCATATTATAGACATGCCTACCATAGGTACCAGGGGGCAAAGCCTTCGTCAGAGGATCAGCTAGCATTTCATCAGTTCTGATATGTTCAATAGATATTAGTTGATCTCAACCCTCTCCTTTACAATCAAGAACTTGACGTCCATATGCTTGCATGCACTTGAACTCTTGTTGTTATTGGAGAATTTCTTGAAAGCTTCATTATCACAAAAAATTCTCAATGGTTTCTGTATGGATTCCACTACTTCCAAATGTGATATGAAGTTCCTCATCCACATAGCTTGCGAAGTGGCGGTAAAACATGCTATGTACTCAGCTTCCATCGTAGATGCTGCAGTTGTTTTCTGTTTGGTGCTTGACCATGAGACAGCTCCTCCAGCAAGCATGAAAACATACCCGGAAGTAGATCTTCGTGTATCTAGACATCCGGCGTAATCTGAATCGGAGAATCCAATAACCTCCAAATTGCTTGTATGTCTGTACGTGAGCATCAAATCTTTTGTTCCTTGAAGATAGCGTAGAACCTTCTTCGCTGCCTGCCAGTGTGATAGACCTGGATCGCTTTGATATCTCCCAAGATACCCTATGACGAAAGCTAAATCGGGACGTGTACAGGTTTGTGCATAATTGAGTGATCCAACTACTGCAGCATATGGTTTGTCTTTCATAGCTAACCTTTCAGCTTCTGAATTAGGGCCCTTTAATTTCTTTAATTTGTCGCCCTTTACTATAGGGGGCCTTTCCAGAGCACAATTTTCCATCGAAAATCTCTTTAATATATTTGATATATATGACTTTTGAGATAATCCAAGTATTCCCAAAGTT
This sequence comes from Lemna minuta, assembly GCA_024174645.1. NCBI lineage: Eukaryota > Viridiplantae > Streptophyta > Magnoliopsida > Alismatales > Araceae > Lemna > Lemna minuta. The sequence continues at coordinate 18,453,493 of CM044105.1, forward strand.
CTCTCACGGTGAATCTCTATCCCTATGACATAATGAGCTTCACCCATGTCTTTCATATCAAAATTTTCAGAGAGGAAATCTTTCGTCTCCTTTAACAAAGAAAGATTTGTGCATGCAAGTAAGATATCATCCACATATAGAACCAATAATATCCATGCACTCCCACTTTTCTTCAGGTATATGCATTGATCAACAATGTTTTCCTTAAACCCAAATTTCATAATGACTTCATTAAATTTGAAGTACCATTGACGGGAGGCTTGTTTGAGTCCATAAATTGATCTCTTTAACTTGCATACCATATGTTCTTTACCCTCAATTTCAAAACCTTCAGGTTGCTTCATGTATACTTCCTCATTGAGTTCACCATTTAGGAAAGCAGTCTTCACATCCATTTGATGTAACTCTAAATTGAAATGAGCTACAAGCGCCATGACTATTCGAAATGAGTCCTTAGATGAGACGGGAGCAAATGTCTCATAATAGTCAATACCCTCTCTTTGTGTAAATCCTTTTGCCACCAATCTGGCTTTATATCGTTCTTCAGAACCATCAGGATTTAATTTGGTTTTATAAATCCATTTACAACCAATTGCTCTTTTTCCTGACGGTAAATCCACGATTTCCCAGACGTGGTTACTATCCATGGAGCTTAGCTCTTCCTTCATGGCTTGTAACCAGTGATAAGAATTAGTACAACTAATTGCTTGTGAAAATGTCAATGGATCATTTGACTTTTTGTCCTAAATCCTCACCGACCAAATACACAAAAATAGTCGGAAAAGAAATAGCCGAACGTCTTTCCCTTGATGATCGTCTTAGAATGTTTTGTTCACCTTCATGTGTCTGATCCATTGATTGATCCAACACATTTTCTGGAATTAATTGTTCATGTGTTTGTACATGTGTATGTTCTTGAGGCGATGAAATTCCAATTTGAGTGTTCCTTTGTAATGGAACGATTTTAGGGACATATGTCATCGTTTCCTCTTGAGGAGATACTTCACTATTCTGTAATTGATCTTTATGTGAAGTAATAATGTCCTCATGGGATTCCTCAAAAACAAAATCTCTTGGTGTACTCCCACTGACACAATCATCTTCTAAGAAAAATGCACGATCAGATTCGACTATCCTCATAGAATGACTTGGACAATAAAACCTATAACCTCTCGATCGCTCTGGATATCCTATGAAGTAACCACTAACAGTTCTAGAATCCAGAGATCTTTCATGTGGGTTGTAAATTTTTACCTCAGCTGGGCATCCCCAAATGTGCATATATGTAAGACATGGTTTCTTATTGGTCCATAACTCATATGGAGTTACATTCTTAATGGCCTTTGTAGGAACCCTATTTAGTATATGCACGGCTGTCTTAATAGCTTCCCCCCACATTGAGTTTGGTAATGTCGAGTGGTTCATCATAGCTCTGACCATTTCCTTAAGTGTCCTATTTCGCCTTTCAGCAACCCCATTCATATTGGGTTTACCAGGCATGGTATATTGCGGTACTATGCCATGCTCTTGGAGAAATAGGGCAAATGGTCCAGACATTTGTCCATATTCAGTGTATCTCCCATAGTACTCACCACCTCTATCTGATCTTACCATCTTTATAGGTTTTCCTAATTGTTTCTCAGCCTCAATTTTGAAATCCTTGAACATCTTAAGAGATTCTGATTTCTCATGAATGAGATAGAGATACATATACCTGGAAAAATCATCAATAAAAGTAATGAAGTATCTTTGGCCAGTGTAACATGGATCAAAAGGCCCACATATGTCTGTATGAATCAATTCCAGAGGACTTTGGGCTCTTATGGCATTCTTTTTGAATGTGTTGGTTGCTTTTGCTTTTATGCAATTGACACATGTTGGAAAACTAGTAAAATCTAAAGATCCCAAAAGACCTTCTTTCACTAGTTTTTCCACCCTCTTTTGGGATATATGTCCCAATCTTTTATGCCATAATATACCCGAATTATTCCTAACTTCTTTCCTTTTCCTTGGGTTAACATTGAATGATAAATTATCATTTGAAGAACTTGTTTTTAGCCTAAATAGTTCATCAAGTATGGCATTGCCAACAATAGTATTTCCCCGAAATAAAGACATTCCAGATGCATTAAACAAAACGCTGTAATTGTCTTTAACTAAACGGGAAACTGAAATCAAGTTTCTTTGAAATGATGAAACATAAAAACAGTTTTTCAAAATAAGGTCTTCATTATCCAAGGAAATTTTGAAGTCTCCCACCGCCTTCACATGCAAACGTTGTCGGTTGCCGGAGACAACAAAGCGCTCGCTTTCACTCGGTAGGCGTCTTGAGAGAAATCCCTGTAAAGTGGTTGAAATGTGCACGGTGGCACCAGAGTCAATCCACCAACTGTTATTAGGTACAGAAGCTAGATGTGATTCATTACAAGTGACAAGTGTATAGATACCTTTCTTTTGAAACCATTCCTTGCGCTTCACACAATCCTTCTTGAGATGTCCAGCCTTTTTGCAGAAGAAACATTTGACCTTTTTGGTGTTTGATTTAACACCAAGTTTCTTATCCTGCCTTTTGGACTTCTTATATGAATTTGTGCTAGGCATTGTGGTCATGTTCACCATATTCACCTCTTTCCCCTTCGATCTTTGCCTTTCTTCTTCTTGTACACATTGAGTCATTAATTCACTAATGGACCAAATGTCTTTGTGTGAATTGTAGGCAATCTTGAAAGCTTCATATGAAGAAGGCAGAGTTTGCATTAAGAAATGCACTAAGAAGGATTCGGGAATGATAATATCCAGCTCTCTGAGCTTTCCAGTGACATCTCTCATGAACATAATGTGTTCTCTTATGTTTCCTTTTCCATCATATCGGGTATTGGCAAATTTGTCAATTAATGAACCACCTATAGATTTTTCGGCGCTTACGAACTGACCTTCCACTTGCGCCATGTATTCGACAGCAAGTGTATCCTCATTATAAGGACCTCGGAAATCTCTGGGTATATGCTGGAGCATATAGTTTAATGACAATCGGTTCGACTTCTCCCATAGTGCATAGTCTTCTTCATCATATCCCTCGTCATCGGGTTTTGGTTTAGAGATTCGGAAACAAATATCCAGGTCCATCACACCTAAGTTGAACTTCACAGCCTCCTTCCAACTAGGGAAATTAGTCCCACTTAACAATGGGACTGCCATAACGTAATGAGTGCCTGTAGATTTGATGCTCACTAACATTATTTTCATAGCTCAGCAAAATATAAATCCACGTAGGTGGAAAGAATAAAGTGCAAATGCTAAGAAAATGGACCTATTTGTGAAATCATGAGGTTTATGAAATAGTGTGTCTTTTGACATCGACATATTTCATAAGACAAATGATAACACAAAATTCCACCCATTCAAATAGGAACATAATGATTAATCACGTAGGTGAATAAATTATTAATTTCAATTACTTAAATGCAATGCTTGAATGTCATAATGAAATTAAATGTAATCAATTTAATGACTATTCTTATTTGGTGTCACGTAGGTGAGAAACCAAATTGCCCAAGTCATAGTTATGATCACATGACATTTCTCAAGCTTAAAATTGTTTCTAGAAATTAAATGTTCAATGAAATTGAACTTAATATGCACATAATCAAATATAAAATAATGTGCTCAGAATTAAATATTTCTAGAAATAAATTCTCAATTTATTCAATAAAATTCAATTCCAAAATATTTATTAAAACAAGAAATTGTGAAGAAATAATCGATTAAATAGAAAATGAATTTAATAATTCTTTAGAAATTCAAATTCATCCGTAGTTGCCTCTTTCATCTGTATCGTGACAAACGAGGGCGTCGAAAAGTAGAATGAATTTTAGAATCTTACGGCGCCTCAATTTTGTCCAATTTAAACAACGCCAACCGGAGCCAATTATTGGCTCTGATACCAATTGATAGAATTGCATGGCACTTACCTGTAGTCGCCATCAATGCGGAAGACAGCCGAACACAGATTCCGTGCCAATGATCACCCGACTGCGACTCCTCTCTAATGGGCAGAGACCTAACGGGAATTATCTCGGTCACTCTTTTAACGCGTCGCTGATTGACATTTATAGCCGCCAATCATTGGCACGTCGTCACGCAGCGGAAACCGTCGTGACAACCGACATGTTACAAGAGACGTCTCGCATCGTGATGAAAACCGTCACTAATAATGGCACCCCATAACCGCCATTAAACTTATACCTCCTTTCTATTATAAAAGTCACAGATAGATAATAAATTATCTAACACTACCTTGAAGACGATAGGGTTTTCTTCGCACGTGTGAGCCTCTGAGATTGGTTTCAGGTCGTCGAGGATCTTCTTCTCCACCTCCGGGTGCCGGGCAATCGCGTAGAAGAACCAGGTGAGTGCCGTGCTGGTCGCGTCTCTCCCTATTAACAGAAAGTTCAAGGCGGTATCTCTAAGAAACTTCGATTCCACCGCTGCGCCTTTAAGATACGAAGAAATCAGATCGGGTGCCACGTCACCGTCTTCCTCTTCGCTTACCCCGTTCGCCATCTTCTGCGAGATTAGGGTATCCATGAAATCGTTGATGGTTTTGCATGCCAGAGCCATCTTCTTCTCTTCTCCGACGCGCAGCCACCTCAGAAGCTTCCACCACCGCATGGGCATGGCGTACCGAGAGAAAACCACATCCTCGCAGTCGTTGATCGCGTTCGCGAACGACACCGAAGGAAGATCGATCGAGAGGCACCCCGGATCGAACCCGAACACCAAACTGCTCGTGGTATCGAACGTGTAGCGGAGGAACAAGTCCTGCAAGTCGACTGCGGTGCGCTGCTTCGCGGCGCGCAATAAAATCGGGAGGAGCCCTTGCTCCATCTTCTGTGCGCTCGTCCTCGCAACGCGCCGCCGGAACTTCACCTCGCTCATCAGAGAGTGCGCCGCCTTGCGTTGACTCTTCCAGGAGTCGGAGTCAGAGGTGAAGATGCCATCTCCGAGAAAGTCGAAGATCTGCGGTACTCATCTCCTTTAGGATAGTTGGCGAAATTGGAGTTAAACATATGGCTGATATTGGCTGGATCGACGGTGGCGAGGATGTTCATGCCGGTGAACCAGGGACCCTTGAACAGCAAAGTGCAGTCGTTCCAGTAAGCCAAATCAATGGACCAGTCATAGAAGCGATGGATGTTGAGGAGAAGTCCGGGGAACATGCCCAAGAGAGGCCAGTTAGTACTCGGCGCTTCCGGCTTTGAAAGACGAAGAAGATGAAAAAGCAAGCAAGGGAGAGGAGGATCTCTGGGTAGGCTACCGCAAGCTTCCCTAGGTCCCGTATCCCAATCATGACGGAGAACGATGAGAGAGAGACAGAGAGAGAAAGCTCGGGAATTCAAGCAGTAGAGTGCATCATGGTAAATAATTGGAGATCGGCAAGTAGCTAGAGATCGGCCCAGAAGAAAGATAAATAGATTAAGAGGGAGAGAGGGAGAGAGACAGGGCAGAGAGAAAGGTCTACGTCAGTCTCATTAGTATGGGACGTGTTTTTCCGTGGGTTAAATTTCAATTTATCTATCTCTCCATCTAACCATCTACGCGTGTATTATAGAGAAGAGGAATAGAGGGAGGTAGCAATGATTTCAGCGAAACACAAATTTTTATTGCCTGCTTGAACCATTAATTATGCCCCTCTGTCGTATCCCTACCATTACATTCATGCGAAATCATCTGTCCAGGTCCATTAAAACAGTGAAAGCTGTTAGAGCGATTCTTTTGATGTAAGTTTTGTTGTTGAATTGTCATCAGAAAAATGGTAATAGATAGTTAATATGATGAGTTCCATTATGAATGATGAGAGGACAGAGGAGCAATCATGACCCTCATACCATGGCCCCCCATTTGATTGACACACTAGAGTAGAATATCCATTTTACTGAAGGATAAATTTGAAGCACATTATCCATTGAAATTTATGAATCACCAAATTTGTAAAATTCAGATTACACGTGTTGAACATAATGTTACTGAAATGAAAATGAAATGAAAATATGTTCTCATGTTGAGATTAAATTACTCAATTTCATTAGTCTTTTAACACAACCTGAAATGACTTGAATATAAGTAAAGAAATAAAAGATTATCTCCTTTCATAAATGAAAAAAATCAATGTTTCATTAGTGGCATGTTCATTCATGCAGCGACTTTGTAGTTCTTGATTAATAACTCATACATATCTTGGCTTGCATCTAGATTCATTAGGATAATTAAGAACATAATTCCAAATAAAATCATACCTAGATCCATTGGCTTGTTCATCATTTTCTAAGTTTCTTTAGGGGAGAAAGGTCACTTAAATATCCCCAAGCCAACCACTCTAGCTCTCAGAGAAATGGGACTCTATTTGGAGGGATATGAGCATGGGTTACTCATGTGGATCATGGCCTCCCCATTTAAAGAGATAGAGGAGAGCTTAAGCCTTTAAAATCATTGATTAGTTAGCCCATCATTGACTAATAAATGATTCATTGCCTCTAGATCTACACATCATTAGCCCCACACTTATGCATAAACATTTGAATCCCCTTGATTAACAAAATTGAATTATTTACTTAAAGGGATTAAATAATAGCTTATAAACAAAATACATATTATGTCCACTTAATAGATATTAAAACCTAAAAATAACTCATCAAAATACCATGGTTCGTAATTTTTAACTTAGTTTAGACCCTATCATGGATTTCCTCATGGAAAAATTGTAGATCCCCTTCTTCTATCCCATTGGACAATCTTCTTTGTTACTTTACCTTGAATTTCCCCATGGTATGAGAACTCAAGACTCATTTTTACAAGTGCCTCCTGATAACATGCATATTTAACTTAAAATACTATCATATTAAACTGATATTAATGCTTATTTTATGTAATTATGATGCATGTTATCATAGTTTTATGAATTTTCTCCATTGGCATGCCATTTGACTAAAGTCCATATTTTTGCATTATTTAGGGTTAATTATGTGTTTTATTAAGGTTTGACCTTTTTCAAGGTCAAACAAGTTTAAATTAAACATCTTCGTTGATAATATTTTGACTTTAGTGGATGATTAAAAGAAGAAATTAGAAGAAGAGAATGATGGATGAATCAAAGTCAACTTTGAGGGGTTGACTTAATACTATTTTGAATGCATTATATGTTCTTGTTTAAAATTATATTTCAGGTGGCATGGGATTAAAGAAAAAGAAATTTGTGATCCAATGGAGAAAATTTGAGTTCAATTGAAAGTTATGAATTTCTCAAGTTATTATATTTTTATGGATTTTATTTTGATTTTTCAAGAATATTGCAGAATTTTTAAAGGCGAAAATAATTTCAAAAAGGGGTTTATCACCGCGGGACCCGTACAGAGCTGATGTGGCGTGACGCAGACACGTGGTGGTACCACCTGGGACGATACAAACCCACGTGGGTGCCATCATGGCGTGAAGGACGAGGATGAGCTTATTGGGCCCACGAGTATAGTGCGCCCAGGAGACAGATAGGGGGATGTGCTAGGCCCAGCGGGCGATGCAAAGCGATAAATCGCTTTGACCTTATATGGGCACGATTTTTCCTTCATTTCTTTCGTGTGGGACTAAATACTTTTGTATGTGCGCAGGCAACATGGCAAAGCTTGGGACGTAGGATTATAGCGCACAAATCGGCTTTCATTGATCTCGTGGATTCCAATACACCTGATTGCGATCAAAAGCACTTGCTTAATTTAGAACAGTCGATCGAATTAGTGAAATCCAACGACTGCGACTTAATTTCGCAATCAATGAATAGTGGAGTGATACACGGCTGCCTGTGGACACTCCAATGAAGATCGAACGGTGGAAATGAAAGAGAAGTGGAGCCCGCATCGTGGGATCGCGGTCCAATTATCGCGCGAGACGTGGTAGCATCATGACCATTCAAGTGTTCTTCAGCGAATCGAACAGCCCAATATTTCGCAATGAATTCTTCTACAAATAGAAGTTCTCTCTTACAAAAATGTAACTTTTGATTAAACGTGAAAAAATTATGCATTTTTGGAGGAAGATCTTAAGTTCTTCGTCATTCTCTTGCGCTCTAGACTCAATCGCACATGGATTGAGGCAAGTTAATCATGAATCATTGCAAGAAAACATTTGGAAATTGCCCCTTAAATGCCGAAATCACGACAAAGAAGGAATCCAAGAAATTCTCAGCAATCAATGCAATTTGAAGCTCAATCTTTGTGTCAATGGAGTTAATAGTGTGATTCCTTTGTAACCCTTTCAATTTACATACTTTAGATTAGATTTAGATAGGTTGTGTGTTTTAACGACCACACTAACTTTTTTAGTCACCTCCCCTAAAAGAAAGCTAATCTTTGAAGGGAACCATTTAATTCTCCTCCATCATTTTTAACATATCCAACATGTTGACAAGTTCAATCAAATGAATCATATTTCTTATTGTGTATTTTGATATTTGCTTTTGGTTTCTTTGAAGAAGCTTTATAGTATTTTTCATTATCATTATTGGATAAGATTTTATAATTTATAGAAGAATTATTGAAAATTCATTCAATAACATAAAATTTCACTATTTTTTGTGCACATATAGAAAATGAACTAAAACAATAGAAGATATCAATTGTTTTCTACGATATTATGATTTCCATTAAGTGCTTTAGCTTTAGTCCAGACTTTAAAAAAATTGAATAAATATTTCCATTGAAATTAATATACTTCTCTTCAAGAATAAGTTTCAAATGTATAGAAAATTACTTTTAGCCATATGAAAATAAAAAATGCTACAAATAATTAAAAAAAATATTGGCAAAAAACATTCATTGGTCATAGAAATAAAAATTCTTGTTAAATTAATAAATGAAATTGAAATATTTCTTTCACATTTCATGAATAAGTTTAATATTTAATTTTTAGATTATATCAATCCAAAAATGGCTTATGAATGAAAAATTAGTGTGATGCCATACAACTTTAACAAGAAATCAATATATAAATCTAATTTCAAGCCTAAGAAATTTGGTTCTTAATAAGTAAACAAAATTAAGGAAACACAATTTTTAAGACTATAATTATAATAGAGCTAAAGGGAGTCATGAGATAAAAGTATTCCACCAATTACCCTCGTTGAAATATTACAAGGGCTATTGATAACATACAACTTATAACATTACGTTATCATGCATGTTATGTTCTTATGCACATGACAATGATCATAAATGCATGTTATCATAGTTGAAAATGATTAATTTCATTTTTCATGAGGATATTCTAATTGCTCTAGATTTATGGTACTTTTGGGAATTTTTTTGATATCAAGGTCATCAAGAACTTTTGGAAATTATTTCAGAAAATGAAATTTTAATTTAAATGAATTAAAATTGATTTTTGAAGAAGTTTACGAGATTGTACATGTTCCATAATCTAAGGTGTTTGTTTGACGGTGCCAATCACTGGTCACCACCAATTATTAAGTATTGGCATTATTAAATCAATTACTCACCTTTTTTTCAAAGATTTCAAATGACCATGCTTTCATATGGTGATGCAAAGGTTAAAAAATGTTGTCCATGCAACAAAATATTCTTTTATCATTTCAGATTTTTTTGAATTTTGAAGACATGACACAACCTTTTTGGGATTTTGGTTATTGATTGGCTCTAGATTCTAAATTAATCATTTTCACTTTTTCATATTTAACTATGAATTGGAAAGCAAGCCAATGATTTGGGGTAAGAGAGAGAAAGAGATCAGAAATAGTTTAAGGGACTAGAATAGTTTAAGTTGGGGGGAGGGGGTGTGGTGTATGATAACATGCAATCAATGCTTGCAATTATTTGATTATTAGTACAAGTGATGGCATAATTCATATATTTACATTTCATGTTATCATTTTTAAGTAAATTTTAATAATTTTGATGCCATTTATCTTAAAACCTCAAAATACATCATGTCAAGGCTAATTTTGCATAATTCAAAAGTACGACTTTTCAATATTATGCTGAATATTATGTGGCATGCAAGCCAATCACACTCGATGGATATTATGTGGCCTATAAGCTAATCACACTTCCATGTATCTTGTTTGAGTTCACTGAAATGAAATTTATTCATTGTCATTCGTGTGTAATGTTTGCAATGAAGTACATGAACATATATGATGAATAAGTGAATTATGATGAGATCATAATATAATGATTACTAGTCCTTAAACATATATTCTAAACATTTCTATTCATGTGATATTCGAGAAGGACATCAAACTATCCGGAAAGAATAGTAGTATCTGGTCCGATTCATGTGATGAGTATGGCTGATCATGTAGCCATCGGTGTGGAGACACTATGGATAGATAGTCAAGTGCTCTTTGGAGAAGGAGTTCACTGAATTGATCCATATGAATCCATGAATAGTAATTATACCTAACTTTCAATTAGGTCGATTCATGTCCTGCTTATGTATGTGGTCCTTTGACTTGAGACACCAAAGATATCTTGGGAATGGATGATCATTTTTTTTATTATGACTTAAAAATCCCTAGCCACGGGATATCTAAAATGACATATATTAGATACGACATGCAGTCCACGAAGATGATTGTGTGATCAAGATGTGATCATTCATCCTCAATATTTGAGGAGATTGACTCAAGAAATGAGATGAGATGAAATCCTTCACCAAATTCGTAGAAATATCGAAAGAGTTCCTGATGATTTCCTATGCGTATCAGTACTAACTTGAGTGATCGATTAGGATTTGACAATGGACCATACCCTAAGTCATTCATGAGTCTCGTGCGGATGAAGGATTAAACACACATGGTAATCGGTGACAGAAAGGTTCCATAGGGGAGTTCTTATATACTCCATATCTCCTAGAGTACATGTTGTAGCTTGGCACCCAACGAGCTAGCAACTTAAGCTATCAATTAGGTTAAATGAATCCTTGATTAATTAATCTATGTGTCGATGTTGATAATTAATTAAGGTTGACCAATAAGATGTTATTTGATCTTTAGAGTTATTGTCTAGTGAGATATATGGACCTAATGTGTCACACACATAAGATCTATAGATGTTGGTAGATATAGACATAATTATGAGGGTTCTTATAAAAAATCTACATACCAAATATCTATAAACAGGTGGAGAACTACCATAACTCATGGTGCCCATGCAAGCTTTGTAAGAATTCTCTCTTTTCTTCTCTTTCTCTCTTGGTGAAGAGCTTTGAAGAGGAGATCCAACCATCCAAAAACCGTGTTGACACTACTAGAGGCTAGAAACTTGAATAGCTTCAAGAACTCCTTCAAGGGAACCCTGTAAGTATGTTTTCTCATACATATTAGAGGATAGTATCATCTGTTTCTTTGTGCCTCAATGTTTTGAAATCTGATTCAATCTATTCCGCTGCATTTGATGTTTTAATTAAAATTTTGAAACTTTATTGACCTCATAACCCATCAACACTTTTATCTTTCATTTATATTCATTGAAATAAAATTTTATTCATTGTCCTTCTTATGTGATATTTTTAATGAAGTCCATGAGCATAGTCAATGGCCAAGTGAATTAATGTGAGATCATAATACAATGATCATTAATCTTTAAACATGTGTTCTAAATATTTATATTTGTGGGATATTCGAGAAGACATCAAATTATCCAGAAAGAATAGCACTATCTAATCCAACTCGTGTGATGAGTATGACTGATCGTATGGCTATCGGTGTAGAGACACCAAGGATAGATAGTGGGTGCTCTTTGGAGAAAGATTTCATTGAATTTATTTGTATGAATCCATGAATGACATCTTACCAAACTATCAATCGAATTGATTCATGTTACAGTTGTGTACATAGTCCTTTGACTTGGGACACTAAAGACACCTTGTGGATGGACAATCATGTTTTGACTATGATTTATGAATCACTAGCCATGGGATCTCCAAAGCGTTATAGATTGGATGCGACATAAAGTCCTCGAAGATGATTAAGTGGTCTAGATGGGATCATCCATCCTCGATGATAAGAGGAGATCAACTCAAGGCATTAGATATGGTTAAATTCTTTGCCAAGGCAGTGGAAATAATAGAGAAGTTGTTCTCCATGACTTCCTATTCGTATCAATAGTAAATTGAGTGACCGATTAGGTTTTGACAATTAATCGTACCTTAACTATACCCTAAGTCATTTGTGAGTCTGAAAACATATTAAGGCATAAAATATTCCATTCATATGCATGTTATCATATTTATGAGTGATACATATGAATGATACATAATTAAATTTCTCATCAAATGAAAGAAATTTGGATTAATTTAGAGTTATATTTTGAAAGTTATGAATTTTCTAATTTTTAGGAATTTTTCTAAATTTTTCTGAATTTTTTCTGAATTTTTAATGATTTTTTAGGATTTTTTGGAATTAAAAATCGATTTTTCTAATTAAAAATTAATTTTTCAGATATTTTAAAGTGCGGACGTGATAACATGAAATCTTAACATCATAAAACATGATTATTAATACAAATTAAGGCATTAAAAATTCCATTTGTATGCATGTTATCATACTTTGAGTGCATTTTTATCATTTCATGTAATTTTATGTTATAATCTCAAAATGCTTTAATTTAGGGTTAATTATGATGAATTAAAGATAAATGATTTCATAACCTATCTTTACTTGAGATTATAAGTGGTTTTTAAAAGTAAATAATAAGAGAAATCATTTTTATAAACATTCATTTAATTTTCTAAAGTTAAAATCTTAAAGAAATGAATGTATTTTTGAGATAAAAATTAAATCTCTTGTTATTTAAATAATTTGACTTTTTATAATGATAAATAATTGAATTTTAGAGCCAATGAAAAAAAATCTAGATTAATTTGGAGTTGTATTTAGAAAGATATGAATTTTCTAATTTTTAGGGATTTTTCTGGAATTTCATGAATTTATTTTCGATTTAAATCTATTTAAAACAATTAAAGAAACATTAAAAAGAGGGTTGATTTTCGGGCGGCTCCCACGTGGGTGCGACGTGGCACGCAAGGCCACGTGGCAGAGCCACGCGGGCCCACGCGAGCGCCTGCGTGGTGCGGAGGTGACACATGGGCAATATTTATATTTATCATATATAGGTTTTATAATATATATAAGTCTTCCGATTATCGGAAGACAGATTATTAACCCTCACGTCCATCACAATATTTAAACTGAAACCTCTCTTTAATTTTAGCCGAGTGGGACTACGTTCACTCGTGTTTTAAACATTGCAGGACATGTGGCTTAATAAGATGCGTCGGATTAAAAGAGCGCGCATCATCTCGCGCTGACATAGTGGACACGAGGTCTACTGGATCACGATCACAGCACGTGGTTTAAATTAAAAGGTTATAACGGTCGAGATGTAACGCGTGAAAACGCATCACGGTCGTCGGATCGCAATCCCACGGGCGCAAATTTGATGTGTTTTATAACGCACATCGCGAGGCTTCATCCGGAGCGTACATCCGCGATCCAAAGGCCGAACTTTAACCATAACGGTTCATCTTGATGCGTTTAATCCGGACCGTTGATGCAGATTAAACGCATCAATCGGACGGTTACGCCTAATTCGCCTATAAAACGATGTGTTCTTCGATTTTGTAAGCTATTCTCAGATGTATTCATCAAATTGATCAATCTAAACCCCTCCATCCTTGAATCTCTCACTTCTAATCTCTTCTAGACTCAATTCTGCGTCCACAGAGTGATTAAAAGTGAGATTTGGTCGATCGATCAAGCAGAATTTGTCTCTTGAACACCGATGCTCACGTTCAAATTCGCGGAATGAATAGTCGTCGATCCGGGGATTAATTGGATCGATTTGATCGTTATCTCGGGTTAGAATACTTGTTTTCCCTCTAATCTATCATCATGTATCATCAATTTATAATTTAGGATCAAAATTTAGCTTAATTTAGTTATTAATTTCGGTTTATGATCTTCCGATTTTCGGAAATTTCATCTCACTTCGCTCTTTGATTTCTCCGCGATTACTAATCCAAATTGAGTGATTTTTTATTCTGTGGATACATCTTTGAGTTATCTTTCTAAATCTATCATTTTCCCTAATTTCTCACCTCAATTCATTGTCCAATTTGATCAATTTCTAAAATATCTCTCAAAAATACCTTATTTCCCTGTAGATTCGACCCTTATTTACCATTATACCCCTCTATTTGTTATTAAATCTTTAAATTGGTAAATTCGGAAATATTTCGCGCGAAGAATCTTGTATTAAATCTTGTGGAGCATCCGATCGCGCGAAGAATCATGACTTTTGATCGTCACTTAAGGCGGGGGGTACGTGGCGCATCCTGATTCGTTGGCGAGCTGTTCATCAAATGAGTTATAATGGCTGAGATTAAAACCAACGGAAGCGCATCTGAACCGTCCAATCGCGATTCAACAGCGAGCATTTGATGGGATTTTATAACGCACGCATCCTGATTCGTCGGCCAATCGTTTTATAAATGATGTAATCCCAACCGTTCATCAAATGAGTTATAACGGTTGAGATAAAAACCGACGGAAGTGCATCTGAAACGTCGGATCGCGATCCAACAACGATTATTTGCTGCGTTTTTAGAACACACACGACGTGGCATCATCTCGGCGATCCTTCTGTGATCCAACGGCCACGACTTAATCGTATCAATCTGCATCCGATGCGTTTCATCAAAGCCGTTGATCGAAGATGAATCGAAAATCGGACGGTTACACCCAAATTAGCATATAAATTGAGATGTTCTTCGACAATGTAAAGCATTCGAGGGCAATTCGACTTAATCGTACTATTTAGACACCAAATCTCTTGAATCTCTTCCTCTCAATCTCTTCTAGACACACATTTCTGCATCCATGGAGTGCTTGAGAGTGAGATTTCGACGATCGACGAGGAAGAAATCAATGCTTGAAATCCACGATCACATTTCTTTGAATTTTTATGAATATCGTTGATTCTGGCGATTAACTGGATCAATTTGAGGGCAATTGTGGGTTAGGGATCGTGTTTCATCCTAATCTATCTTCGTATAGCTTTAGATTTCATTTTAGAATCATAATTTGAGCCAATTTCATTCTTATTTTGGTTTTTCTCAATTTTTATTTTTTGGAAATTTCACCTCTGTTCATTCGATGATTTCTTCGCAAAATCAAATCCAAATTCATTGATTTTTGATTCTGTGGATTCGTCTTCGAGTCAACATTCCAAAAATATCAAATTCCCTAATTTCTATCACCATTTCATCGTCCGATTTGATCAAATTCGAAGAGATCATAAAAAATTTCCCTAATTCCCTATGGATTCTACCCTTATTTACCAATATACCCCTCAATTTGTGATTTAATCTTAAAATTGGTGAGTTTGGACATTATTTTGACTCTTGACCGTGTGTTTTCAACGACCTCCCGGTCGCGACTCGTCAGCGTCTCATGACAATTAACCATAACCTTGTTGTACACAGTAACTAATGGGAGAGTTTATGGGAGAGTTCTTATTGATAAATTGTTAATCAAACATGAATATACATTATTATTAATGCAAATTAAAGCATAAAACATTCCATTATAATGCATGTTATCATATTTTTTAGTGTTTATCTTCATTCCATGAAAAAGCCATTATAATCTCAAAATGCATTAATTTAGAGTTAATTATGATGAATTAAGGACAATATTTTCATAAACCATCTTTACTTCAGATTACAATTAGTTTTTAAGATTAAATAATATGAGAAATCATTTTATATACACTTATATATTTTTCTAACTTTTAAAATCTAAATGAAATGAGTATATTTTTTAAATAAAAATTTGTTCTATTGTTATTTATTAAATTTGACTTTTTAGAATGATAGATAATTTAATTTCTGAGTCAATAAAAAAAATTTGGATTGATTCGTAGTTATATTTTAAAATATATGAATTTTATAATTTTTATGGATTTTTTTCTAAAAAAATTTTAATTTAAAATCGATTTTATAATCGCACATATCACGTGGCAAAATCTGGAGCGTCCAATTGCGACCGTCAATCGTCCCTTAAGGCGGGGGGTACGTGGCGCAATCCTATTCACCAGCGAATCATTTTAAAATGATTTAATCTCAGCTGTTGATCTGAGGAGTTATAACGGCTAAGATTAAAATCTATAAAGCGCACCTGGAGCATCGAATGAAGATCAAATGCCAACGATTTGATGTGTTACTTATAACGCGCGCTACGTGGCTTCATCTCGATGGTCCATCTGAGATCCAACGACCACGACTTAATCGAAACGATTTGCAATCGTGCATTTCATCAAAGCCGTTGATCAAAGAATTAAAGCTCGATCAGGCGGTTACGCCTAATTAATCCTATGAATAGAGGTGTTCTTCAACATTGTAAAGCATTCCAAGGGAATTTGAGTAATTGAACTGTTTAGACACCAAATCCCTTGAATCTCTTGCTTTCAATCGCTTCTAGACTCACTTCCACATCCACGGTGTCCTTGAAAGTGAGATTTTGTTGAGAGAATAGAAAGAAATCAGCTCTTCAACATGAACGATCATTTTTCGAATTCGGGAATGAAAATTCTTTGATCCGGCGAGTAATTGGATCAATTTGTGTTCAATCTTGGGTTAGAGATCATGTTTCATCCTAATCTTCCTTTGTATGCTTTAAATTTCAATTTCTAATCGTTATTTTAGTCAATTTCAGTTTTTCGTGATTTTCAATTTCAAAAATTTGAAATTGACTTTATGATTTCTCCACGAATCTTTATCCAAATTCAGCGATTTTTGATTCAGTGAATTCGTTTTCAAGTCCTCTTTCCAAAAATATTAATTTTTCCTAATTTCTCACCATGATTCATTGTCTGATTTGATCGAATTGAAAAGATCATCCAAAATGACCTTAATTCTCCATGGAATCGACCCTTATTCATCACTATACTCCTTAATTTGTGATTATTTTATAAAATTGGTAAGTTTGATGTTACTTTTGACATGTCTTCATGTGAATTCAACGACCACACAAAATCTTTTCATCAAATGGCACCGTTACCGGGGAATTAAGGCGTAATTTCGAAAAAAAATTCAATTTTTGACTTGATCATCCCGAATATTCTTTTAATTTCTTAAAATTTATTTACATTGATCTTACAGCGAGTGATCCGAAGCAGAAGTCAATCTTCGAGATCCTTAATTTGATATGATCAAGTGATTTTTGCCTCTTTTCTAAGGATTAAGGGCGATCATTTCTTCAAATTCGCGTTAAGAAGGCTTCACTCTCACGGATATCGACACTCAAGAATGATCGATGTCATTATTTGATAATTTATAAGTAATTTTTATGTATATTCATCTAAATATCTGCTCCACCCTTCCATGAGACCACAGACCAACTGGAGATTACAGAATAATCCTTTAAATGTAGATCTCTTTGAACGATCCTTGCAATCCCCCAACACTACCGAGACATCTTCCATCGTAGAACCAGTAGAACTTGTAGAAATCGCCTGGAACAATGAGGGAAATGCAAGGAAACGTCTTAGTGATTACGCCGGCCTGTCCTCCAAAGACCTATCACCCGAATTCATGCACCCCTAAATAAAGGGGCAAATTTAAGAATAGATTCACATGTTATGAGCATGCTGATAAGAACACGAAATGTAGTTCTAACCACCCATTTATTTTTCTTATCTAACTTTATTAAACTCTGAATACACCATCCCCTCTACTATTTCATAAGTTGATGTTGTAGACTATTAGTGCATCAAAAAGAGTTTAATCTACATGCCTTTTATTTTTCTGATTTTTAGGAACTATACAAGAGGAAGAATAGCAAGATCCTCTAATGGAGGTGATTAAAAGGGCATAATGGGCTGTCCAAAGCAAGAAGGGTAGGCCCAGTCAAAGGAAATATGAGCCCAGCCGAAGTGGAGACTCCCGAGCATAAAAGGGGGAAAAGCTCACTCAGGAGCTTCTTCTTCCTCTTCTTTTGGTGCTTCTTCTTCTCTCTCTTTTTTTTAGGTTGCTCCTTCTTCCTCCTTCGCTGCTACTTTTCTCTCTTAGGGTTCTTGCAATTTTATTTTTTTGGCTAGCGTTCTTCCCGTTGGAAAGATGTAGTGAATATTCTCAGGTTATTGATGTTGTTTGTTTTCATTCTCTCTCCCTCTTCCACATTCTCTACCGATCCCGATCTTAGCATTCTCTCCATTTCTGCTCGCTTAATCTCTCCTCCTTCCGCTCTCCATTTCTTTCTTTCCCACTGATTCAACCCTTCTTCGGCATTTTTATCTCTCTCTTAAAATTTCTTCCTCTCTCTAAAATTCTCTCGCACTCTCCGGCTCCTTCGCTGTTCTCACATTTTCTTTCTCAACCTTGATGTCATTTTCTTTCTTCCCGTCCAACCTCTCTTCTTCCTTCTTCTGTGCCATAGTTTTTTTGTCTCTCTCCCTATCTAGCTCTCATCGCATTCTCTTCTCCATCCCATTCTCTCTCTCTCACCTTCTCTCATCTATTCCGTTTCTATCCCCGTCTTCATTTTATTTTCCTCCGAAATCGTCGCTTCTTATTCCGTTTTTTAATTTATCTCGAAATGTCGTCTTCTTCCGCCTGAATCTCCAGCTACCTTCTTCGATTCCTCCCTCTATCTCTACTCTCTTTCTTTCGATCTCCGTTGATTCTCCATATTTCTGACATTCTGCCTCTTCCTCTCGATCCCTCTGCATCTCAAGTTTTTCTTTTTTCGCGATCTCTCTCTCTCTCTCCTGCGATTTTCTCTTCCTCAAATTTTTCTCTCCCAATCGTCCTTATCTCCCTCTTTCTTCTGATTTTTGTTCTTTTCGGTCCCTCTCTTGCTCTCCTCCTCATTCTCTCGCTCTCACTCTTCCTCCATTTCCTCCTTAACTTTCAACTTTCTGAGTCTTCTCTCTTCTGCCGCATCTTCCTTCTCTCTCTTCTATTTCTTCTCTTAATCTCTCTCGCGACCTCATTTTTCCTTTCCTCCGGATATCTCCCGTACTCACTCTCTCTCTTCCAAACTCTCCCGCTTTCTCTCTTTCTTTTGTTCTGCCACGCAATCTCTTTCCCGCACATCATCTTCTCCATCTTCCCGTTAATTCTTCTCCTTCGCCCTCTGGCTTTCTTGCTCTTCCTTATTTTCTTCTTTCCCTCTCTCTTTCTCTCTTTATCTTCCCCGAAATTTCTCCTTCTCTCTCTCGTTATATCGTCCTCTCTTCCGTCTCTCTCGTAATCGTGATTTCTCTGTCCTGCGTTATCCTCTCTCTCTCTCCCACACGGTCTCTCTCACTTTCTCACGTCTTCCCCCTCTTTAACTCCATACACGACGACGCCATACCCATCTCGCTTCTCTCTTTCTTCCGCCTCTCTCTCCCTCTTATTCATCTCGAAAATCCATCTCCCCCGAATTCCTATTTTCTATCTCTCTCGCTCTCTCGATCTTCCCCGAAATTTCCCTTTCTCTCTCTTCTATTCCACTTTTGACGAATTCACTCCCTCTCCCAATCGCTCGTCCTTCCTCTGCTCTCCACAGTTTCCTTGCCGATCCAAGTTCTCTCCAACGCTCTCTCTCCCTATCAGTCTCCTCAGACTCCTCTTCCGTTTTCTCTACGTTTTCTCTCTCCTCTATTCCTAGTCGCCGCTTATAGAATTAATTTCTCTTTGGTTTTGCGATTCGTCCTCTCTCTTTTCCTTCCGCAATCTCGCTTCTCTCTCCTAATCTCCCCCTTCTCCCTCATAATCTCCTTCTGAGTCGCCGACAATCTCGTCTCCTCTCACTCTTCACTGTCAATTCAGTCTCTTCTACCTATTTTCCGATATCGCCATTGCACTTCCCTCTCTCTCTTTACTCTCTCATACTTTACATTAACTCCCTAATCCCGCTCTCTCTCATCACGTTCCTCTCTCTCTAATTCTGTTCTTTCTCTCTCTCATTCTATATCTAGTTCTCTCTTTCTAATCTCTCTCTCTCCTACTCTTTATCCTCTTCTATTTATCTATTTTATTACTCCTCTTTATGTATTTCCCTGAAAAACATCACTTCTCTAGTTCTCTATTCTCCCCATCTCCCTCTCTCTCTTACTACCTTTCTCTCCTGATTGCCCAACTTCTCATCTCATTTTCTCTTTCTTCTTCCCCCTCTTATTTCTTTTCTTTCTATATGCTTTAGATTTCCTTAGTGTTTCATTCTATTAAAATTCCTTCTTCCCATGGTCAACTCGAAGAGTTAACCACCAATCCTTCATCATCTCTACTTCTATTATTGATATTCTCGTGCCCTATAATCCCTGTGGATCAACCTAGAAAGCTATACGCTTTTATAAGCTCCATCTGGACTTAGTTTTCTCTAGTACAAATATTAAGTTTGTCACGCTTAAAAACACGACGACTTTGAGTATATCACATGTTTCCTATCTTCTATGGTAAACCTTCTGAGGACCTGTATGAACACGGAGATGAACTTAGCCAAGTATGTGAAATCAATCATATTCAGAATGTCCCTACTGACATAATGAAGATGAAACTCTTTCTCATTACACTTAGAGATCGA
Organism: Lemna minuta; assembly: GCA_024174645.1. Classification (NCBI taxonomy): domain Eukaryota; kingdom Viridiplantae; phylum Streptophyta; class Magnoliopsida; order Alismatales; family Araceae; genus Lemna; species Lemna minuta. Next base: position 18,474,128 of record CM044105.1, read on the forward strand.
GCCAAGGATTGGTTTTTAAAATTAGGAAAAGAATTCACTAGTTGGACCAAAATGGAGGAAGAATTGCTTAGAAATATTATTCCATAGGGAAAACCACCTCCGTTCGAAAAGCCATCTGCAAGTTCACCCAAGGCACGAGTGAAACCTTTCACGAAGCCTGGGAGCGACTTAGAGACCTCACTAGGAAGTGTCCACACCATGGAGTGTCTAACCATGAATTAACACAAATATTTTATGACAGGTTAGGTCTGCAAGGTAGATATCTTTTAGATGTAGCAAGTGGCGGCACCTTCATGAGCAAATATAAAGATGAAGCCATGGAACTCATTGAGACGGTGGCGGAGAATAGCCACCACAATGCGACGAAACCATTCGGACAATGGATTGACGCAAAATCAGAGGAGACGAGAATACTTCTTAAAAAAGTTAACAAAATGGTGGAAGTCGAAAATCTCTTACTAGACCGATTGAACATCCACAACAGTTCCGAAGGACTCGCCCCCATCTCACTCCAAGAAGCGTCGTCATGTGCCAATTGCTCAAGATTCGACAATGTTGAATTAGATTGCCCCATAATGGTGATCCAAGGGCAAGGCATGTTTAGACAAGGTCCAACAGGAGGACCAACTCAACAGGGACAACCAAATTTTCCGAGTCCATGCCCTCATTATTATAATACCCTTGTTTTCAATAACAATCCTTCACAGCATGCAAGATTTAGGAGGAACAACGATCAACCCTATCCTCCATCATACAATGGTCAGCAACAACATCAACAACCTTACACAAATCTAAGACAGTCATCGTTCATCCCGGAATCACAACCTCAAGCTTATACGCAAGCTCCACGCTAGACTGCACCGGCATTAGATCTGATCCTCGGAGCGATCTCGCAACTAATGGAGCAAATGACGCGGATGAATTCAAGCATAGACGAGATACAAGACTTTGCCAAGACAAACGTCCAGCCAATGACTAAAAATAAAAAGGGTAAACAAGTGTCTTTTTCTGACCAATTATCATCGTAGACTACAGCCAACCCGAGGAATCAAGGGGCCTTGTCAAACCAGATGCATAAATTGAACCATGTTCACATCGACGAGGAGGTTGTGGAAAGGGCACTAGCGATATTGAGCCTGCGGAGTGGCAAAGACCTACTGGATCCATACAAGGATCATCCAATCTACCAAGGGCTGATCATTGAAGATACACCAAATATCGTCGAGCACAACAGCGATTCAGAGGACGAGGAAGAACAGACTAAGTTTGAACCTAACCCTGATACATACAAGCCTCTTGTGCCCTATCCTCAAGCACTTACTTGCCCCAAAGCCAAGACAAATGAATCAAACGATTGCCTACTAGAGGCATTTAAAAAGGTGACAATTATCATTCCATTGATAGTTATCATCAAGCATATCCCATCCTATGTAAAATTTCTTAGAGGCGTATGCACACCCCATAGAAACCCTAAAAGGATCCAATTTAGTGAAACAGTGAGTTCAATCATGATGAATTCCCTATCGATTAAAAAGAGAGATCTGGGAGTGAAAGAGAAACAATAACCTTTACTTGATCCCTGTTAGATATCGGAGCTGACGAGACGAAACCGCGAGGTTGTCAATTGCAAGCGGTATCGTGTCAAAAATAATTCCAAACTTACCAATTTTGAGGATTAATCACGAATTCAAGGGAATAATGGTAAATATGGGTCGAATCCACAGGGAATTTAGGAATTTTCAAAAGATCTTTTAGAATTTGGTCAAATCGGACGAGAAATTGATGGTAGAAATTGGGGAAAATGGTATTTTTAGAAAGAAGACTTGAAATCGATTCCACGGAATCAAAAATCGTCCAATTTGGACTTGATTTCGCAGAGAAATCAAATTTCGAAGTGGAGAGAAATTTTCGAGCGTAAAAACCGTAATTTTAGATGAAAATTGATGAAATTGAGATTGAAATCCTATTCTAAACAGAAATTAAACTTGATTGGGAGGTAGATAATGAAAAACCGCTTCCACTAAACCCGTGTTACGATCAAATCGCCGTGATTATCATGAATAATCCCGAAGAACACCAAGAACGCGATGACGAGCTTCAAGCGTCGATTTCTCACTCTATACTTCACCAAATCTCGACTTCTACCCCTCCTTGGACGCGGAAATTGAAGAGGAAGAGGAAGAACTCGAGAGAAACAAGCAAGGAAGGTGTCTAGACAGTCAATTGGATTGATTCTTGTTTGGATGCTTAAGAACGTGAAGAACATGCCCTTTTATAGGGCGAAAAATCGTAACCGTCCGATCGAAACGATCGACCAGTACGATAACGGTCCATGATGGACCGCTTTTTCGAAAAATGTCGCGATCGTTGGATCGCGGATGGAGGGCCCAGATTTATCGCGCGATGTGCGTTATAAAAAACGCTCCACTTTCGCCCCTTGATCGCGATCGGGACGGTCCTGGATGCGCCCGCCGGATCGCATCACGACCGTTATAACGCCTTGAATTTCAGCACGTGTCTTGATCAATCTCCCGTGGTCCGCGCTCCACGCGATCGCGCCATCTGATGCGGCCACGTCGCATATAATCCAACCGTTATAATAACGGTTAATCAACACGTGCTTTGATCCCCGATCAATGGTCCCGCGCTCACCCGATCGACGCTCGTCGATCACCCATCCACTAGATCCGACGGCCGTCGTCGCGCCACGTTGCCTGCAAGGTAAGTGAGTTATAAAATTAGTCCCACACGGACTTTATTTAGAGAAACTGTCGGGTATATAATACCCGACCGTTTATACGGGTATTGATAATAGACAAAAATATGCTCTAAACCATCCTTTTATCTGCATTTTGATCATTAAAAGTTTGAAATCAACAAGGATTTTGCATGTTATCATGATATGATGCCTAGAATAATCACTTTTCATTGCATTTAAGTAGTTACAAATCATTTGGGCTATTATGAGATATTTCCTGAATAATTACTATAAGAAAGGGCTATTGTAATGGCCATTGTTGGACAAGAATTTTCACTATTTTCATAGAATCTATTATAAATGAAATAACATGTTTTTTTAAAATGCATTTAGTACCTTCATTAAGGCCTCTCAAATGCCAACTCGTTTTATTAATGCCCTTAATGGGCCTATTGTTATTGATGATCTTCAAAGCGCTTTGGATAGGAACCGTACATGGCAGGTGGGAGCCAATCACATGAAGAAATGATGGGCTGTGTACACGGCGATGTGTACACAGCTAACGGACAGCTCACCTGCAGGGTACAAGCACCAATGCATGCGCGGCGTCCTCCACCAATCAGATGACGCAGATTAGGCACTTACCAACTGCAGCGAACAGCACCGATGCATGTGTGGAGCGAGCCGCACCAAGGACCTAACAGATTCGCAAAAGAGGGGGGAAAGCTTGCGATTTCAGAAATTTTCGACTTCTTTAAGAGGGAGGAAGCGGAGTCGGAAGGAGCGTTCTTGATTTCCCGTCCAAGACGATTCTTGGCCTGGAGGACACAGCGGGAGATGGGATCCACATAGAAGTAGCGACGACCGGAGCATTTGAGGAGAGCTTCTACTCCTCCGATCGGAAGCTACGATTAGGTTTGCGTATATTAGTTAGATAAGAATTTTTTTTTTTCTTTTCTATCTTCTCCTTGTTCGTTTTCTTTTTCCTCTCCCTTTATTTCATTCTTCAGAATAGATTAATTTCTCGGTTGAAGCCTTTTAATACTTAGACCGTGTGTGAATTTTTTTTTTTAACTCAGTAAATGTTTTTTAGGTCTTAAATCAGAGTTGTCCGATAGCTTGTTTCCACTTTAATTTTGAAGTCTCATGATCGTTTCTTAATATTTGTCATGCGTGGTGATTGTTTTTAGGGAATAATTCATTTTCTTCTGACTTCTTGAGAATTCAATAAAATAATTCAAAACTTTCCTTTCTGTTTCATAAGTCCACTGAAAATTTTCTCAGCAAGGTATAAATACAATAAACGTGTAATACCTATTTCAATCACTATCCTTTCTTTCTCCTATATTTCTTCACCTTAATCTTTTCTTTTCCTTTTCCTTATTTCTTTTCTCTTCTTTTCTGCATGTTTCAAAATTCTGCAGTAATATTTTCAGTGAGGAAACTCACCTAAACAACTAATATACCTATTTCTATCACTATTCTTTCTTTCTCCTATTTTTCTTCACCTTAATCTTTTTTTCCCCTTTCTTATTTCTTTTATCTTCTTTTCTTTTTGCTTTAAAATTCTGCAGTCCATATTTTCAGTAAGGAGTTACATACTTATAAATAAATAACAACATCCTTCTCTATGTCAATCTGATTTTTGATAAAGCTGATTTGTAAATCAAGTAAATCCAATTAAAACAAAAACAGAAAAAGAAAAATAGAGAGTTTTATATAAGCAGAAAATATCTTTGGAAAGGAGTGAATAGAAAATTAAATTCCTTTGATAAGTTTTAGTAATGCAAATAATAGCAGCAGTTTGATAAAGATTTAGAATAAAAAAAAATTAAACAATAGAAGTAAGCTTAGCATATTAAATTCATAATTTCTGCATAATAATTTGTCATGTTAACTCAATAAAAAAGGAGAATACACTGCAATTCATTTCATAGGATTTTCTTATTGCTCAGTATTCTTGACATAATCAAAAAAATGCTGTTTTGAATATATAAAAAAGGAAAAATTATTTGTGCCACCTCTCTGGGATTCGACCCCTTACTAAGCCATATATTTTTAGATATTTGCAATTGTTAAAGGGAAATTCTGTTGTATACAGTTTATTGTTTAAGTCTGAACAACGACATATTGAATATAATATTTCAGACTTATCAGGTATGACCCTCCCCTATATATATATAAGTATAATATATATAATATAAAATATATAAGTATTTAGACAAAGAACTCTTTTATATATAAGTATAATATAATAATATAAAATATATTCGCGCCACGTAGGCGCGCTGCGCGGGTCCACGCGGCGCTGCCACGTGGCCTTGCGTGCCACGTCGCATCCACGCAGGCCCCGCGCACCCTTTTTTTAATTTTTTTTATTTCTTTTTATTATTTAAAATCGAAAATAAAATCATAGAAAATCCAGAAAAAAATACGAGAAAAATCCCTAAAAAATTGTGAAACTCATATCTTTTAAAAATACAACTCCAAATTAATCCAAATTTCTTTCATTTTGATCCAAAAATTTAATTATCTATTATTCTAAAAAGGTCAAATTAATTAAATAATAAGAGTTAAAATTATTATTTTCAAAAAAATACATTCATTTATTAAGATTTTAATCTTTAGAAAATAAAAATGAATGTTTATAAAAAGTTAATTCTCTTATTATTTTATCTTTAAAAAAACAATTATAATCTCAAGAAAAAAATATGGGTTATCAAATTATGAAACTCTAATTTATAAAAATTAACCCTAAATTAAAGTATTTTGAGATTATAATGACTTTTTAAGAGAATAATAGAAAAATACATATAAATATGATAACATGCATGTAAATGAAATCATTTGAGCTTTAATATGCATGAAAAATCATGTTTTATGATGTAAATATAGCATGTTATCAGGAGCTAGTATTAACATCCTCCCTAAAGTTGTATTCAACCGTCATCGTGTAGGGGAGTTGCAGCCTTTCTTTGTAGAGTTATGATTAGCAGATGGATCGGTAAGAAAACCTCATGGAGTAGTAGAAGATATGATCATAAGAATAGAAGATTGCTATTTCCTGGTAAATTTCTTAGTCATTGATATGAAAATAACCAAGGAACTTAGTCAAGTCTCAATCATCTTAGGATGACCCTTCCTAGATACTCCAAAAACTGTCACAGATTGGGGGAAAGGAAAAGTAATTCTCAAGGTGGGATAGCCCACCGTGAAGGTCGACATCAACAAACTTATGAAATAACCTTCACGGGCTTCTGAAGAATTGGGTGCCATCGACTTCTCCGACAACCAAGATATCAACGCATGCATAGAAGAAGTGATGATGATAGATGAGAAAGAAAATTCTGAAGAGCTACCAATGGATGACTCTACCTTGGAGCTCAAGAATCTCCCATCAACACTCAAGTATGCCTTCCTTGATACAGAGCAAGCAAAGCTAGTGATCATTTCTTCCCAGCCTAATAAGGAGCAAGAGGAACGATTACTTGAAGTATTAAGACAGAATGAAGACGCAATTGGTTGGACCTTGACGGACTTCAAAGGGTTGGACCCCTCACTATGCACTCATCGCATCTTCTTAGAGGATGAGTTAAGACCCGTCAGGGAGGCCTAGAGAAGACTCAACCTGAAGGTATGGGAGGCCGTGAAAGAAAAAATTCCTAAGTGGATAAACACACAAATTATCTACCCCATATCTGATAGCCAATGGGTGAGTCCGGTGCACGTTGTTCCAAAGAAAGCTGGAGTAACAATCTAGATAAACGAGAAAGGCGAGGAGATCTAGACACGACTTTTGATGAAATAGAGAGTCTGCATCAACTATCGGAAGCTGAACTCCACAACGAAGAAGGATCACTTCCCTCTACCATTTATCGACTAGATCTTGGACCGACTGGCAAGATCAAGTTACTTTTGCTTCATGGATGGATATTTGGGCTACAACCAAATTGTGATCCATCCCGATGATCAAGAGAAGATGACATTCACATGTCCTTTTGGCACATTCATCTTTACACCTATGCCATTCGAATTGTGTAACGCCCCCGCAACATTTCCACGATGCATGACGGCAATCTTATATGATTTTCTTCGCGACATCTTAGAAGTTTTCATGGATGATTTCTCCGTCTTTGAAAATGTTTAGCTCACCTTACAAAGATCCTTGAGGTCTGTGTGAAAAAATGAATGGTACTAAGCTGAGAGAAATCCCATTGTATGGTACGAGAGGGAGTAGTGCTCGGGCATATCGTTTCAAGCAAAGGACTAGAAGTGGACAAGGCCAAGATAGAGGTCATCCAAAACCTCCCTCTCCCGGCTACCATACGAGACTTATAGAGCTTTCTCGGGCACGTCAACTTCTACAAGAAATTCATACAACACTTTACAAAGGTCTCCAAGCCACGCACTACCCTTCTTTGCAAAGACAAAGACTTCATCATTGACGAACAAGGGAAGCGCGCATTCGTGATGCTGAAGCAAGCACTAATTGAGGCACCAATTCTTCAAAGTCCCAATTGGGACTTACCTTTCAAGATCATGTGTGACGCTTCGGACAACACAATGGAAGCGGTCTAGGGGCAACGATTAGAAAAGAAGCCGATGGCCATATGTTATGCAAGCAAAACCCTTGTTGAAGCTCAAATAAACTACACAACAATGGAGAAAGAGCTTTTGGCAGTGGTCTACGCACTAGAGAAGTTTCGGCCATACATCTTGGGGAAAAAGATCATTATCTACATTGATCATGCAGACTTAAAATATTTGCTCTCCACGAAAGAGGCCAAACCTTGACTCATACGATGGGTGTTGCTCATTCAAGAATTTGACTAGGAGATTAAAGACAAGAACGCCAGCGAAAACTCGGTCGCAGACCATTTATCTCATCTCCACGTTCTAGGTGCAGGAGACATCAATGACTCATTCCCCGACGAGCATCTCCTTGCCATCTCGAGCCACGCTCCCTAGTTTGCTCACATCATCAACTTCATCGTGACTGGATAGATCCCGAAGCATTGGAATCATCGTCAACGAGATAAGTTCTTCTATGATCTCAAATACTACTTCTGCAAAGAACCACTTATATTCCATCTCGAATACGACTAGATCATCATGCAATGCATCCCAAAGGAGGAGCAATGAGACATCTTAGGGATGTGTCACTGATCGACGTGTGGAGGACAATTCGCAGCATACAAGACCACGGAAAAAATCCTATAGAGTGGCTTCTACTGGCCCACCATCTTCAAGCATGCCCATTTTTTCTACACGGAGTGTCTACAATATCAAGCAGCACTAAACATCTCCAAGAGAGATGAAATGTCAATGCGGTCAATCCTTGAAGTGGAGATCTTTGATTTATGGTGGATAGATTTTACGGCACCTTTTCCACCTTCAGACAGGAAAGAGTATATCTTGGTAGCTGTGGATTATGTGTCCAAGTGGGTCAAGACGATCCCCACTAGGGCAAACGACCATCAGGAGGTGTTCAAATTCATTACAAGATGCATCTTCGCTTAATATGGTTATCTAAGGGCCAACATCAACGACGGTGATTCACACTTCAATAATGCACACTTCCAAGCATTGTTGAAGAAGTACGGAGTACACCTTCGCGTCACCACACCATGCCACCCCCAAGCAAATGGACAAGTAGAGGTTAGTAATAAAGAAGTCAAAATTATTTTAAAGAAAATTATTCGATCAGATGGGAAGAATTAGGCGCACAAGCTTCTCGACGCACTATGGGCATGCCAAACAGCTGACAAGACACCCATCAGGATGTCTCCTTTATGGCTCATCTACGACAAAGTCTGTCACCTTTCGGTTGAGCTCAAACATTAAGCCTATTGGGCTATCAAAAAGCTCAACCTATCTCTGGACAAAGTAGGGAAACAACGACTTCTCTAACTCCAGGAGTTACAGGAGCTAAAGCACGACACGTACAAGAACACTTCGATTTACAAAGAAAAGATGAAGGCCTTTCATGACCGACACATTAAAAGACAATCCTCTCAGGTCAATGATAAGGTCTGGCTCTACAACTCCTACCTTAAGCTCTTTCCTGGGATGCTGCGCTCGAGATGGGATGGTCCATATGTAGTTCTAGAGTTGCTTGAGGGTGTATCTCTGACATCAGATGCAGCAAACAATTCAAGGTAAACAGCCATGGTCTTAAGCCGTACCTTACATCAGAGCCACCCGCACCCGCAGAGACGATAAATCTGCATCTTCTCGAGGTACACGAGGACGTGACGACAGTATCACTGATATCATGCATATTTAACTTAAATTCTTCTCTTATTTAACTAAAATTCATGCTTATTTTATGTAATTATGATGCATGTTATCACAGTTTTATGAATTTTCTCCATTGATATGCCATTTTACTAAAGTTCATAATTTTGCATTATTTAGGGTTAATTATGAGTTTTTTATGTTTTACTTTTTTTTCAATGTTAAATGATTAGAAATTAACCACTTTCCTTGAGTTAATATTATTTAACCATTATTTAGGGTAATTTTATCTCTAGTAGATGATTAAAAGGATTATTTTCAAGAAGAGCATGATGGGATGAAGCAAAATAGAACTCTTAAGGGTCTATTTAGTATTATAATGAATTCATCGTATTTTATTACTTAAATTTATATTTTAGTGGCATGATACTTATTTTTTTACTTAAATTTAAATTTATAGTATTATACTTAAATCCTGTTTTCTTAGTTACAGATGCAAAAATTTGTGATCTAATGGAGAAAATTTGAGTCAAAAAGGAGTTATATAAATGAAGATATGAATTTATGAATTTTACGGAATTTTTCTGGATTTTATTTTGATTTTTCAGGTTTTTTTTATTTATTTCCTTATTAAAAAGTGCAAAAAGGTTTTATTTCGTGCAAGACCGGTGAAGCTGACGTGGCACGGCGCTCACGCGTGGCAGCACCACGCAGATACACGCAGGCGATGATGTGGCGCGAAGAGTGATTGGGTTGGCGTTTGATGGGCCCACAAGTTAGTGGGCCTAGGTTAGAATGGGGGGGCATACTAGGCCCATGCAGGAAACGCAAGGGCTAAAGGCGGTTCCACCTTTTATACCCCACGAGTTCCTGTATTTTCCTCTTTGTGGGAATATGTTTCCTTCCTTTCTAGGTCATGTGGCAGCTTGAGAGGAGTCAGATTAAAGTGCGTGGATTAACCCGCATCGATCTCGTGGACTATGATCCACCGGATCTTCATCAAAAGCATGTGCCCAAATCTGAGCCGTTGATCGTGTAAGTGAGATCGGATGGTCGCAATTAAATCGCACACTCGACTAATCGTGAAGGGACACGTGGCTTTAAGAGGATTCTTCGATGATGATTGGACGGGCGATAACCAAGGAATCGCGGGATTTTGGCCCACGGATTTTGCACGATCGTCGTCATCCAAAATCTCTTCAGCGAATCGGACGGTCCGCATTTTTCGTGATACTCTCTATAAATAGATGTTCTTCTCTTTGTAAACTCAAGTTTCAATTAAATTGTGAACAAATTAAGCAATTTTGGAGCAAATTCTTAAGTTTTTTTGTCATCCCCCTACATTATAGACTGAATTCCGATCATATTGAGGCAAGATTGGTCACAATCATTGCAAGAATTGATTGGAATCGCCCCTTGAACATCGAACGCACGTCAAAGAAGAAATCAAAGAAATACTCTTCAATCAACGCAAATTGAAGCCAAATCTTTGAAACAATCCGGTTAGTAGTGTGATTCGATCATAATCCTTGTAATTTATGTAATTTAGATTACATTTAGATAGGTAATTTCATTTTAGAAATCAGAATTTTCATTGTTTTGCCCAAATTTGGGTGCAAATTTTTGCTGATTTTGAAACAAGGATTTCTCCAAGATCTTAAATCCAAATTGTTTTATTTTAGTTTCATTGGATTCCTTGTTTCATCAGCTTTCCGTGGATATCTAATTCGTAAAATTTCATCACCATTTGACCCTTCAATTTGATGTTTGACCATCGACTATTCATTTTCAATCCAAATTTGGGCGTTAACTTGCGGGGGCAATTACTCTTAAAATATAAGGTGAAATTCAAAAAAATTTGTCTCTTTGGAATCCTCTGATTGTTAGCTTTCTATTCATATGTTGCAAGATTTGGATATCATTTGGTTAGTTAATTTGATGATTTTGATCGAAGTGTTCATTTCAAGATTTTTCTGATCATTGATTTTCAATAAATCATTATAAATCCAATTCTTCTATAAAAATCACCAATTATATATCAAAATTTTCCATGTTCTCTCTAGTTTGTGAATATATAATTTTTGTAATTATTTACCCTCTTTTTCTTCTATGATTTCACAGAAAGTCAATGCTTTGACCTTGACTTTTGACTTTTCTTCATCAAACCACTTTCTATAATTCTTAAAATATATTATCTTATGGATTTATATCATTTTCATTAATTATACATCACTTTCATTTATTAAAACCCTTCATTAAACCTAAGTTGACCAAGTCAACTCTTCAATCAAAGTCAACTGTGTTCTCTATGGATCGACCCGATCTTTACACTATACTTGATTTCATATTTTTAGCCATTGTGAGTTCGGAATTATAAATTTTTTTCTTACCGACGATTAATAACTTTCAACGACTGTATAAATTTTTTCGTCAATCACCCTCGCCACATCAGTAGTCATAGGTTTTAGTAGAGTTTCCTCTAGCTGAAGACGTTAAACTTAGCGTTCTTTGGAGGCACCCCAAGATTATCTCACTTTATAGTTTTCTTTTTTGTACTTTGTTTTTAGTTTTTTTACACGTCAAAGAAGAACTACACTATGAAAAGGGCG